>REGL01000182.1:57182-67239 GCA_004194395.1 Aurelia aurita complex sp. Pacific | reverse complement strand
AGTCAGACAGGCTCGTTATTCTGCGAATTTTAGAGATAAATTCGAGATTAATAGTGTGTTAGTGAAAGAATACGGTTTCTCGTCGATTTTTGACATGCCGAGGCCGTTTACCCCTCGCAAAACGGAGTTACGGCCCAAAATGGGGTTGGCCAAAATTTTTCCCAATTTTCGTGGCCCCCGCGCTCCGCCCCTTCGGGCAATATTGAACCCCAAATTCGTGATAAGACTCACAAACGAATTATCTCTTGTACATTTTTTTCTGTTTTGAAATTAGTTGAGTAACCATCGAGCATCAGCTCCAACTGCAGCTTCGGGTCAGAAAATCGGACCGGGTCGGCTTGCCGATTATACTGTAATGGAAAGGACTCCCCGGATTTCCGACTGTTACTAGGGCTGTCGGAATTTTTTCTTAATTGGCAAATGGTCTATTAACGAAACAAGGGACAAGAAAACCCGTCTTGTTGAACAAGTCGAAGTATGTAGAATTTTCCAAGAAACTAGATTTGGTATGCCTTAAAGTGAATGACCTGAGATATACAGGCCCGTAGGAAGCGGGGGGGGGGGCAGGAGGGGCTCAAACCCCCCAATAATTTTGAAAACAATGGTGCTACGTCACACAAATTAATTAGATGTATTGTTCTCTATTGTTTTAAGAACAATTGCCCCCCCCCCAATCCGAAGCTTCTTCCTACGGCCCTGGAGATATATAGCGCTTGTCTATAAATAGGACAAAGAAACACCTAATACCGCCATTGCTTTCTTTGGCTTTGCTTTCTTCCGCCACTCGCTGGATTATCAAATACTATAGGCTATATATAAACCTGTGAGATCTCATCTTTTAACTCAGGTTATTCGCTTTAAAAGCCCTCCGCAGGAACTAAGAATGTTGAAACGCGAGCAAAATGAGCGCTTTTACATTCTAGTCTTTTATAAGTAGTGACTGGACGAAGGTTTCTTTGTTCTTGTCGAATCAATTTTATCTGCTGGATGCGACATTCAATGTATGAATCTAAGAGCTATCAAGTTGGGGACAACATTTTGTCATGAAATGTAGCGATAGCTCGATCAATTCTTTTCCAAGAGCAATGTAAGCAGCATTCTTTGTTCCTGTTGCATCATTTCACAGACATCTGTCACCGAACCATTCTGGTTTACAATTTAGACATTTGATAATGTCATCGCCACCAATATGGTAAATGCCGCTATTTCAAAAATAATTAACACATCAAGAATTTGTCGTGGTAGAATTACAGCAAAATACCTAAAGTCTCTTGCAAGATATTCAATTCAAAGAAAGGTAAGCATAGGGCTCAAATTTTTAAAAAGCTCGGTGTAAATTCTGTTACAGTTTTTTTTAATTGAAGGTTTGAAAGGAGCTTTGGGCTTTTGCTGTAAATCTACCGTGGAAATCTATTGATACCTTGATTAGTTTCAAAATGGCGGCAATTATTACATTTAAGGCTATAGCATCATCAAATTTCCAAATCCTAAACCAGAAAAGTTACAAAATTCTGCTTGCCACCATATTGTAGACCTTCATAAACTTCATAAGTTCGTTTCAAGCCATTCAATTGAAAAAATGTCATAGAATTTTACACCCACCTTTTTGAAGATTTAAAAGATTTGAGCCCTATGCTAAGAAGGAATTGTAGAATTCATGCCACCTTTTTAAAGACCTGGATCCTACGCTGTAACTGTTCGTCATTCATCGTGACAGAAAGCTATCTCCCGTGAAGAGTTTCCATAACAGGTGTTGCAGGAGGGTGCGGCGACACTTGCATATTTTCCCAACATCTCTCTTGCAATGAAATTAATAATTAAGGGGTAACCTAATTAAAACAGATATTAGTCAAAGATTCCGACTATTTGGACAACTTACGCCATTAATGAATTCCAAGCACAGTCTCTCGTTGTCGCTGGAGAAACGAAGGCTAGCAGGTAACGATCACTATATAACTGTTATCATTAATGAGGTGATTTTACTGTTTTTGTTGATGAAAAATTGCAAGGAGCTGCCTTCTAGCTTGAAGCATGGCAGCGAGAAACTTTTCACAACGTGCATTGAGTTTTTAACGACAGGGGCTATGGTCGACACGTCATGCGTAATTCAATTCATATCAAAGTGCTTGTATTTTAATAAAGTACAAATATCTTATGTATAATATCTTGTAAAGTTGTTTAGCCAATAACTCCACTCCAACCTGAATATTGCTTGCTTGGATTTCTACCTGAATCGGGGAAGAATCCATGTACCCCCTGCATAAAACGGAATCATTTTGCGGTCGAAACGGTAAATGATCCATTATCAAGACAAACAGAATACTTAATAAATAAGCTTTTTGCTTCTCTATTGATAACATTATACAGAGAGTCTTCCGTAATATAAATCTGGTCGAAGATTTGAAAAGGACTGTCCATTCATAAATCTATGGTTTGGTTGATTGCTTACTAGTGAAGTCGAAGGTCGACGTCGAGGAAATAGTTAAGAGCCTATTCGAAGAATTACCTAAGGAAAGTTAAAGAAACAGAGGCAAGTCATATTAGTCATCTGTCTTTTAACCTATAAGTAGACACCAAGCGAAAGAAGAAATGGTCTACGAAGCGAAGAGCAAAAGCTTGCTATGGCCATTCAATTAATCATCTCAATCAACAAGGGTAGATTTTGTAATACAATAGCAACATGTGCATTTGATTGACACCTCAATTCAAAGCGATTAGCTATTGTAGACAAAGAGAATTCTCTCAACCAGTAATTCAAAACAAACAAAGCCGCAAAAGCTTCTCTGAAACTAGTAGGGCAAACTCTGGCCTTGTGCAAGCGAAAGGAGGTTTTTAAGAGAAGTTATGTGCTTATAAAGAAAGAAGAAGGATAAATCTAAAGTTCTGTCTGGCGGATTTTGTTTATTTGATTCAGGAGCTGTTTTGTAATCGTTTCATTTAAGCCCTAAATACGCCAGAATTATCAATGTCCTCTACTCTGCTCCTGAATCAAATAAGCAAAATCCACCAGACAGAACTTTAGATTTATCCTTCTCCTTTCGTTATAAGCACATAACTTCTCTTAAAAACCACCCTTCGCTTGCACAAAGCAAGACTTTGCCGTACTAGTTTCGAGGAAACTTTTGCGGCTTGGTTTGTTTTGAATTACTGGTTGAGAGAATTTCCTTTGTCTGCAGTCGCTATTCGCTTTGATTTGAGGTGTCAATCAAACGCAACTTTGCTATTGTATTACAAAATCTGCCCTTGTTATCTCAATCGTCTTCTTGCCAAGTAATGTGTAAAACGCCTTTCAACAATGGCAACATCAGAGTTTTCCAGAAATCTGGAAAACACTGTGTCAAGCGGCAAGCTTCGTTTGATCTTTGTTTATCTAGGTGTCAATAAAAATTAGCGGATCATATTGTGACATTATGTGTCCTTTTTCCTACGAATTTGTTTTGCAAGTCTTTGAAATGAACTTTTTTCTTGCTTTCAGTTTATCAGACAGAAGAAGAGCAGCCCGTTGGTAGTGGTCAGTATGTGCGACAAGAATGATATTTTCGTAAGGACTAAATGTGTTGTTGGAGTCTGTCTCGCATTAAATGTCTGGTGCGATTTGCGATAGCTCAAAATTACATACCAAATCATTGTGATTGTTTTATTCGCGGATATTTTCGCCAGACATTTTATAAAAGAGTCTCAATTCAAGGGTTTTTTAATATTGAAATTTAGGCCTAAAATCGGCTAACCAGGAAGGCTAAATAAAGCTAATTGTTTCTAGCAGTTGAAGTGTTGAACTACTGCAGTGTGTATCAATATTTTCCGCTCAGGCCAAATTTGATGCTGAGACAGTCTGAAATTGTTTGGCCACAAGGGACCCTGGGTGAGAATTGCTCTTTAAAGGAACAAGGGTAGATTTTGTAATACAATAGCAACATGTGCATTTGATTGACACCTCAATTCAAAGCAATTAGCTATTGTAGACAAAGGGAATTCTCTCAACCAGTAATTCAAAACAAACAAAGCCGCAAAAGCTTCTCTGAAACTAGTAGGGCAAACTCTGGCCTTGTGCAAGCGAAAGGTGGTTTTTAAGAGAAGTTATGTGCTTATAAAGAAAGAATAAGGATAAATCTAAAGTTCTGTCTGGCGGATTTTGTTTATTTGATTCAGGAGCTGTTTTGTAATCGTTTCATTTAAGCCCTAAATACGCCAGAATTATCAATGTCCTCTACTCTGCTCCTGAATCAAATAAACAAAATCCACCAGACAGAACTTTAGATTTATCCTTCTTCTTTCGTTATAAGCACATAACTTCTCTTAAAAACCACCCTTCGCTTGCACAAAGCAAGACTTTGCCGTACTNTCAATATTTTCCGCTCAGGCCAAATTTGATGCTGAGACAGTCTGAAATTGTTTGGCCACAAGGGACCCTGGGTGAGAATTGCTCTTTAAAGGAACAAGGGTAGATTTTGTAATACAATAGCAACATGTGCATTTGATTGACACCTCAATTCAAAGCAATTAGCTATTGTAGACAAAGGGAATTCTCTCAACCAGTAATTCAAAACAAACAAAGCCGCAAAAGCTTCTCTGAAACTAGTAGGGCAAACTCTGGCCTTGTGCAAGCGAAAGGAGGTTTTTAAGAGAAGTTATGTGCTTATAAAGAAAGAAGAAGGATAAATCTAAAGTTCTGTCTGGCGGATTTTGTTTATTTGATGCAGGGGCTGTTTTGTAATCGTTTCATTTAAGCCCTAAATACGCCAGAATTATCAATGTCCTCTACTCTGCTCCTGAATCAAATAAACAAAATCCACCAGACAGAACTTTAGATTTATCCTTCTTCTTTCGTTATAAGCACATAACTTCTCTTAAAAACCACCCTTCGCTTGCACAAAGCAAGACTTTGCCGTACTAGTTTCGGGGAAACTTTTGCGGCTTGGTTTGTTTTGAATTACTAGTTGAGAGAATTTCCTTTGTCTGCAGTCGCTATTCGCTTTGATTTGAGGTGTCAATCAAACACAACTTTGCTATTGTATTACAAAATCTGCCCTTGTTATCTCAATCGTCTTCTTGCCAAGTAATGTGTAAAACGCCTTTCAACAATGGCAACATCAGAGTTTTCCAGAAATCTGGAAAACACTGTGTCAAGCGGCAAGCTTCGTTTGATCTTTGTTTCCTAGATCATGTCTTCTTTTAGACATTGGGTCTACTCGTAGGCTTTTTGTCAAGTTTCAGATTTCCAGTATTATGGATGAACGAAGTCAAATCAACAAATACTGGTACGAAAAGAGCTGGGGGTAACAAGGGCAGATTTTGTAATACAATAGCAACAGCTGCGTTTGATTGACACCTAAAGTCAAAGCGATTAGAGACTGCAGACAAAGGAAATTATCTCAACCAGGGATTCAAAACTTAGAAACAAACGAAGCCCCAATAGGGCAAACTCTCGCCTTGTGTCCTCGAAAAGTGGTTTTTTAAGAGAAGTTATGGGCTTATAACGAAAGAAGAACGGCAAATCTAAAGTTCCAGTTGGCGGATTCTGTTTATTTGATTCAGGAGCTGTTTTGTAATCGTCTCATTTAAGCCCTAAATACGCGAGAATTACAAGGCCTTCTGCTCGGCTCCTGAATCAAATAAACAACATCCGCCAGAAAAAACTTTAGATTTGCCCTTCTTCTTTCGCTATAAGCACGTAACTTCTCTTCAAAGCCACCTTTCGCATGCACAAGAAGAGAGTTTGCCCTACTGGTTATGGGGGAAATTTTGCGGCTTTGTTTGTTTTGAATTACTGGTTGAGGGAATTACCTTAGTCTGCATTCGCTAATCTCCTTGAATCAAGGTGTCAATCAAATGCAAGTGTTGTTATTGTATTACAAAATCTGCCCTTGTTGCTGGGGTAGAAACTTCTAACAGGCGATAGAAATATTTCTGAGCATAGGTTCCAAATCTTTAAAAAGGCTGGTGTAAAATTGAGTGACTTATTTCTTTGAACTGAATGACTTCAAAGAAACTTTAGCTAATTCTCTATAATTCTAACGTTGGAATTTTCTGAAATCTTCAATATTTTCAGAATTAGAGTGTTTTTCTTCTTTTTTCAAGAATTCAACAAAAATTTTAAAAAAACTTGATAGCTCTTAGATTCCTATATTGAATGTCGCATCCTGCAGATAAAATTGATTCGACAAGAACAAAGAAACCTTCTTCCAGTCACTACTTATAAAAAACTAGAATGTAAAAGCGCTCATTTTGCTCGCTTTTCAACATTCCCAGTTCCTGCGGAGGGCTTTTAAAGCGAATAACCTGAGTTAAAAGATTAGATCTCACAGGTTTATAAATAGCCTATTGTGTTTGATAATCCAGCGAGTGGCGGAAGAAAGCAAAGCCAAAGAAAACAATGGCGGTATTAGGTGTTCCTTTGTCCTATTATAGACAAGTGCTATCTATATCAGATCATTAACTTTAAGGCATACCAAATCCAGTTTCCTGGAAAATTCTACATGCTTCAACTTGTTCAACGAGACAGATTTTCTTGTCCCTTATTTCGTTTATTCTTCCTGCATTTATATGATGAAAAGGCGTGAAAAGGGCAATATGGCTGCAAATTATCATCTCTTTTCATCAACATAGTGAGACAAAACAAGAGATGATTAAAATTACTATTGCTGTGTTGTATATCAAAAGTAGGGCTTTGTGTCATTTGTCGAATAGTCTTTCAGTATTTCAAATTACGTATACAACTCTCGTCACACTTATCAAATAGCTGTTTTTTATTTGATGTTTCAAATTATGTATACATTCCTCATATCTATTGAATAGATGTTTTTGGTGTTTCAAATTTATTTATACACTTCTGGTATTGTGGCGCACAGTATTGTCAAACACTTGAAGGTGTTGTGGCGCAGTGGTGTAATCCTCTGACTTTGCAGCCAGAACAGTCAGGCGGAGTGGGTTCGATACCCGGTAGGACCCCACCACTAGAATGTCATGACAAGGGGTCGCGGACTCGATTAGGTCTGCTCTACTTCTGCGATCCCAGCGCTTGGCACTGAAGAACGCAACTTCACCTTCACTTCACCTTCACCTTCTCACATCCATTTAAGCATGCAAATATAAATTCATTTATANGAGAAACAGAGGCTGCACGGGATAAATTATCCGCTTTTGAGCGATTACCATTACAAAAGATTGATCATTATCGCAAGCGCGTTGACATCTAGTTCATCCTGGGAAAACGGGCTATTCCACCTGTTTCTGTTGGTATGGGATATTTATCTCAGCTAGAGGTGCTATTTCACCTCACCGACACGAGTAGAAAGGGTTGAAAGTCCCATGTAAGCGCAAAGTGAAAATGAAAGCAAAACATTTTTTGATATTTGGAACATAATAGAATAGCACAAACACAAACACAAATGGCACAACTTCCAATGGCATCATATAGGAGCCTCGCTTCAATGGGCATTGGAAGTTCACTCCAGTTAGCTCAAAAAGTTCCGTAAAAATTCAATCTCGCCCCCAGGGCCTTTAATCTCCGTCCCAATATGACGAAAGGCCCTGGGGACGAGGTTGGTAAAAATTGTTAGTCCAAGCATGAATAGTCTCGGTTTGATGTTGGTCTCGTTCTGACGAGCGTTAGCGCTTACTGGTATTCATCTTTGACCACCGAGGTTGTACGGGAAGTTCAATACTTCCTTTTTGGCTATATTGTTAGAAATTGTGCATAATTTTTAGTTCATCCACCGTTCTTAATCTACCAGGCGAGATAATACACAGGTGTTGAACCACAAAACTCATTTTTTATTTTTAATCTTCGTATCTCATCTGGATATAAAACATGCAATATTCATAGTCTGACGAAAGTCTCAATTTCACATTATGTGGATAATAAATTATGAATTATACATAATTTGATTTGAATAAAATGCCGAAAACTCAGCTTTGTGGTCAAAAAATTCCAGCAATAAGTTTGTTATCATGCATTACATCGCTGCCAAAATTTAAACACAGTCTAGAGAATTTCAAAACAATTCAAAAATGTTAACAAATTTGACAGACAAGGAATGTTGGCTGAATATCTAACATTTAGCGTTTGTTGCCTTGATTAGCTAAAAACTTAGCTATTCTCTGATCTGAATTTTGTAGAATGAACAAATGATTATGATGATGGTGGTGATTGTTGGCCTTTGTTTCGCCGCCCCTACTGTCATTGTTCTTAGTTCCCCAATTGGAGGCGTAGGCTTTGGGGTTGGTCTATCAGAGCTCGACTGTGGACTTCCACAAAATAACGCCAATTTGTCAGGTGTAAAAGGGCTGTTCTACCGAATCAAACACGGACATTCAGGATTCAGTGGCAAATTTGGGAACTTTGACCGAAAATGAATTCCTATCGACGTCATAACAGACATAAAAGACATTACACAATCAACCTCATTTACACAATTTGCAGTTTCTCAACAGACCTTTTAGCTGTTCCACAAAAGAGTCTGGATCGAGCGATATTTTTCTTCGTCTTTATGCAAACAAAAGAATTTTCGAATGTGTACAACAGTGATACAACGCTAAAACTCCGCTCAATCCATACGCAAAAAGAAAAAAGTAATTTTTCCCCTATTGTATGTGTCTTTGTGCAGTGCTGTTCTGACGGCCCCCTTAACGGTCTACGCATAGTGTTTTGCAGTGCACTATTTTCCCTTTGTTCCCCTGTGATAAACAGTGCACTGAGAAGCACTCTGCGCAGGCGGTTTAGAGGGCAGTCAAGACTACACTGCACAAAACACACGTATGTGAGAAAATTACATGTTTCTTTTGGGGTTTGGTGCATCATGGTGACAAAAGAGCTTTAACTGCATCTGCATACAGTAAAAACCCGCACATAAGAACCTTTATCTATTAAGAACCTACAGCCTGAAATAATATATTTTGTACCCAATAAACAAGAACCATTTCAGGCTGATATCTTAACTAGGTTCTTAATGAAGGGTCTTATTCATTCATTGGCAAATAAATTTGACATTTTTGCCAATCAACCTCTTTCGTGAACTCCAAAACATTACTTACAGAACTGTGATAGGCAGGGCCTGCAGGGGTAAACTAGGTAAGATTGGGTTGAAATGGGATATGGTCAAGAGTGCAAATAAGTTTGGCTAAGATTTAGATTCACATATTTCCCTATATTACTAGATGTGCCTCATTGCATAAGAGCCTAAACAGGCTGAGTTCAAAATCTTAGGTTCTTATGTGGGGGTTTTTACTGTACTTGTAGCAAGTCCACATGATTCATAGCTCATGATCAAAGCATGGTCAGAAGCAGGGAGGATCCCATAGTCAGTATCCCCCCTTCTATCATAGATGATGCCATTGACTATTGCTAAAGTCCGCGAATTTCATGCAGAACAAGTTTGTTTGAAATTGGTTTCAATTAAGCTGCATAATAAAATCTCATCAAAATATGAAAAATGTAGTGATTTATGATATTCAAATTCCTTACCACCAATGAATAATGAATGAAATATTCCCTTGATTGAAGATTTACTTTCAGTGGTTACCTCAGTTTCTTTCTTTGAACGGCAAACAGCTGATATCATATTCCTTTTTGAAAAAGAAAACATAGATAAGTAGTGCTATAGCACAGCAGTGACATAACGTGAAAAGAAAACACGCAAGCAACTCACGAAGAATCTAGTTGAGGCTGTAAAAGGTTTTAACAGAAATATCACATCAAGTTAGATTTAATTACGTTGATTTGTGGTGGGGTGGGACAAGTAAAGCAACATCGGTAAGCATATTTCGTAAATTTAAATTTGTCTTTCTGCCTAAGGGCTACAAATGATTTGCAACTTCTAGCATGAGCGATAGGATGCCAAGTGTGTATCAGTGTGAAATTGTTATCAGTTTTGAACTTATTTTTACTTGGTAGTGAATCACCTTATCGTTGTTTTACGATTTTGAAATTTTCAGTAGAGCCACCTTGAATACAGATCCACCTTGAGCTTGAAGGTTTGAAGGACACACTAAAAATCATGAAACTGCGAACAAGTGTCACACTCCCAACCTATAATCAGTTCAAAACGCACACAGAACA
>REGL01000182.1:45361-55434 GCA_004194395.1 Aurelia aurita complex sp. Pacific | reverse complement strand
GAAAGAAACTAAGTTAATAGCTGCAATAAAGAGCAAGAGAACAAAGCAATTCACTGTTTTCTGATGAATAGATATTGCACCATCAATGCAGTTGAGCATAATGCTTTTTGCTATATCTGTGTTTAACTTAATTTGGTTGAGTGCACTACGAGGTGTGAAATCTATTCTTCAAAACTGCAAATTGCTTTGTCTTAACCGAAATTCTATTCTTTTGTGTTATCAAATTTACCATTGTTCTTGTTTTATATACAAGCTAACACAATGGAGACTTCAACTGATCGATAAGTGAATAGACCAACAGAATGCGTTAAAGCATAGTCCGGGGAAATGGTTGAAGTAAACGACCGTGTTTACAGACAAGAAGAATAATTAAAGAAAAGAATTCATCGGAGAATTCATATTCATGTTAATTCCTTTCTCAAACTTAAACTTGTTTGAATTCAAAAGAAAGCCGACATTAGATCTTTCCTTCTATAACCAATCAACACACAGCTAATTAGAGGCTTCCATTCTTTCCGAAGCGAATAAAGAAACCTGTTTGAAATGCTATTAACATTTCTCTCCATTCACCGATGTTGAAACTGGGCAACGACCAGGTAAACTTCATCAAAATATAATCCCATGAGACCAAATAGTATTCCAGGGATTTGTTTTTCATCAATTCACTACGACTACACAAAAGACATTTGAATTCTCTTCATTTATTTTCTCGTTGCTCACACAGCTAACCTTCTCTTCAGTGACGAGCAAGAGCGAGTTTTTCAAACAAATGATTTTGGTTTCCTATGAGACAACGTGATTTTCCTTTCAGGAGAATGAATTTTGCATTCAATCACACAAAAATAAAAATAAAAATAGAGGGAGAGCATTATGGTTGGCATCTCTCAAGTTAAATGTCACCTGAAAATGCCCGCAAATTTAAAAGATTGAAGATTTTTACAAGAGTAACTTGCTCAATCACAAATATCACATCCAATTTCAAACAGATTTTTGGTCGATTGAAATCGGACATTGTTGTTGAATCTAATCGAACATTGAACATTGAACATTGAACATTGAACATTGAACATTGAACATTGAACATTGAACATTGAACATTGAACATTGAACATTGAACATTGAACGTTGAACATTGAACATTGAACATTGAATACGCGTTTCTGATTTCTTGTTCAATTGCTACAAAATGTTAAAACATTATACCTTTACGTGAGCTAAGACTTAAGTCATACAGTAAATCCCTGCATATAAGAACCTGCAAAAAATAAGAACATAGAGGCTGTTTTCCTAACGTATGCACCTTGTAAGTAAGACCTTGTTTGAGTTTGATTTGATGAAAAATATGTTCTTATAGCTGGGATAGCAAAGTTGATTTGGATTCTTGTTATTAAGTTCATTTTTGTCCCAGTTGGCTGTGAAAGTTTAACTCTTACTTCCTGCTGTTTGTAAGCTTAGAATTGTTTATTAGGTGCATAATAACTTTGCTGAAAAAATAACAGGGCTGATCTTCTTTAGTGAAGATTTTAAAGGGCCTACGCAAGACATTCTTTAAATGATAACCTTTATACAATGACAATCTTACTACTTTTAAAAAAGAAACCTATTTCAGCCTGGCTGTCATAAAAGTAGGTCCTTATATGCGGGGATTTACTGTATCTCTTGCCAATATGGTGCACTAAAAAGCTAGAAATGTACAAAACATCAAATTGTTCAAGGCTAATAACACAGGAGATAAGCCTCAACGCAAGCTTTAGATACAAGGCTTACTGCATCTTTATGATTTAACGGATCTCATTCAGGCTATAATTGTATTAGGTCGCAGAGCGCGTGCTAACAGTGCTCAGCCTTTAGATCCATTCCATACATACTCAGTTTAACAGCGAAAGCACTTCCCGCTTCATGGCAATTAAAAGCTCTTAAAATCACCTGTAATCTCATTGTAAGATTAACCCTTAAATGGATCTTGTGTGTCCATACTTGGAATACTTTCAAATAAACGGAACTTAGGAACACCTCTCTCAATTGTCTCTTTTCAAGTTTTGTGAATTTAACAGGCAATAGATTCTACTACTTATTAAACAAAATGCGAACTTCTAAGCCATCTTATACCTGTCATCACGTGATTGCCTATAATGTATTAAGACGTGAGTGGAGACGACACTAATCATTGCATTATTGATAGAAATGAAATTCAGTTAGCTGAAAGTATTATGGAAATTTAAGCAAATCTAAAATCTGCGATGCCTAACCATATGGGTCTTTGAAGAACAAAGAACGGAATTTGATGCACTGCAAGGCAGTTATCTTTATACTGGAAACAGGAATTCGGAATTAGAAACGATTGTTAAAGACGCTGGAAATCGTAGGGTATCATTGTTATATTTGCTGGTGTGGGATATCACTGTAATTTGTGCTGGTATCGGTGAAATACGACCGAGTTCAATCTCATGTAAAGTGCAGAAAATGTAAGTTTTCATCACGTAGGCTTTGCTACTGAGAAAAGACGCTGGAAATTGTTGGGTTTCATTGTAATGCTTGCTGGTGTGGGATATCACTTTAACTTTTGCTGGTATCGGTGAAATACGACCGAGTTCAGTTTCATAGTTCAGTTTCATGTAAAGTGCAGAAAATGTAAGTTTTCATCACGTAGGCTTTGTTACTGAGAAAAGACGCTGGAAATCGTAGGGTATCATTGTTATGCTTGCTGGTGTGGGATATCACAGTAATTTTTGCTGGTATTGGTGAAATACGACTGAGTTCAGTTTCATGTAAAGTGCAGAAAATGTAAGTTTTCATCACGTAGGCTTTGTTACTGAGAAAAGACGCTGGAAATCGTAGGGTATCATTGTTATGCTTGCTGGTGTGGGATATCACAGTAATTTTTTCTGGTATCGGTGAACTGCGACTGAGTTCAGTTTCATGTANTGAAATACGACCGAGTTCAGTTTCAGAGTTCAGTTTCATGTAAAGTGCAGAAAATGTAAGTTTTCATCACGTAGGCTTTGTTACTGAGAAAAGACGCTGGAAATCGTAGGGTATCATTGTTATGCTTGCTGGTGTGGGATATCACTGTAATTTTTGCTGGTATCGGTGAAATGCGACTGAGTTCAGTTTCATGTAAAGTGCAGAAAATGTAAGTTTTCATCACGTAGGCTTTGTTACTGAGAAAAGACGCTCGAAATTGTTGGGTTTCATTGTTATGTTTGCTGGCGTAGGACATCACTGTAATTTTTGCTGGCATCGGTGAAATATGATTGAGCTCAGCTTCAAGTAAAGTGCAGGAAATGTAAATTTTCATCACGTAAGCTTTGCTACCGAGGAAAGGCCAATTTATTACTCAAACTTTCGCTGAAAACTTGTAGAAAAAGACAACAAAAACCAGAATTTGCAATTGATAAAAACTGTTGATGAAATTGCTGCAACGTGACGTGATCAAAATAAGAACAGAGATTCTAGAAGCAAATTATCTCAGCTGATAAATTTTCCCAATTTTCTTATTTCACAGCAACAAAATATGCTGTCTCTTTGCGGCATTGAAAGAGTTTTACATATGCGATGACAATCAGAGATATCCAAATATGTTAAGCATGAAAATCAATAGTTGATATGATTGAGTCTTAGCTTGGTATGCTTTGGCTCGGCTTATACACACAAATTTACCTTTGCATTGCAATTTTCATGCGTCAATTCTAGGAAGATAAAGTGCTCGCTTCACTCGCACGGCTGCAACTTTCCTATTTCTCGTGTTACAGTAACTCAGAAAGCAAATTTTTGAACAGTTCACTGCGGCTTTATCAAGATTCAAATCATTTGATAGAAAAAATTGTCCTTTTCACGTTTATTTATAATTGAAGAATGTCATTATACCGTTTAGCATAGCATCAACTTTTGATAAAATGAAAGCTATGGAGTTAATAGCAGAAGCAAGGAGGTTGGGTGAAGGTGAAGGTGCAGGTGAAGTTGCAGTTTTTAGCGACAAGCGCTAGGATCACAGAAGTAGCTAAGTGCTAATCGAGTCCACGACCCCTTGTCATGACGCTCAAGTGGTGGGGCCCTACCGGGTATCGAACCCTGTCCACCTGGCTGTTCTGGCTGCAAAGTCAGAGGATTACACCACTGCGCCACAACACCTTAGGGCATAAGATGAAAACAATAGGAATAAGAGTGGCCTGGATTTGCGCTGTTGTATTCAGTTTTTCAAGGTTCGTCTCAAGCTCAAACGACCGATTTAGATTGTATTTTCTGCACACAAACCAAAAGGTTCTCAGAGCACTAGGAGAACTCGCATTTCTACAAAAACTGGAAAAAGTGGTTTTTCAGGTAAATAATATTTAGCGGAAGAAATGCGTTTTCATTGGGTTTAAAAACTTTGTTTACTGAGGAAGATTCTGAGGATCATTTTGACTGAGGAAGATTTTTATAATTGAAACGTATGGATTTTATTTGCTTTTTCTGTTATTTGTGAGGTCTAAGTTCATTTTATCTTGTTTACATTGATATAACAATGGTATTCTTCAGATTTCCAAACAAATAAGCCATTTTGAATGTCGAAAACGTGTCTAATAGGCAGGTGAAACCATTCTGTATAATCTCGATTCATTTTCTCGACTTACTTGCTCGATTAAAAGGATTCTGGCTATTCGATTGCAGCAAAATCTGAATAGCTGCCCATTCTATTCATTAAAAAGTTATGATCTTACATCGTGTGCATGTATTTTCTTTAGGAAACTAAGTATTTGAGCCAGTACCAAAAGTTTGTCAAAATTATCAAATTTGAAGTACGTACTCAAAGTATCATATGAGCTCGCCAATTCGTTTCTTTAAAATTCATTGCATAGGAAAAAGAATAAAAGGGTGAGTGGCCGAGTGGCTTATACAGTTTCTGTCAGGTGACTGAAGTTAAGCTCGGTTGAGTGAAGTCGCAACTCACCTCGCCATCCTTCGGAACGGACGTTAAGCTAGGGGTCCCATGCCTAGATGCGGCATGCATAGTGGGCTTAAATTAGCTTTAAATAGCTAGAAATGCTTCCTGCCCACTCAACATAAATTACTGAAAAAAAAGACTAACTTAGCCCCCGTTTACATTATGCCGGTAGGAAATCAATACGGCATAAAACTGTGCCGTATTGGTTTTTCTGTTCAAACAGAATCACCGTTTACACTATACCGGCACAAAATCACCTCGATGTGAATCCGACATGAAATGATGCCGTACTCGCCGTTTACACTATGCTCGTTGAGCGATGAAGCCAGTTAGCATGCCGTATTCATTTCGTGCCGCATTCAAGTAAAAACTATGCCGGCATAGTGTAAACGGGAGGCCAATACGGCAAAGTTTCATGCCGTATTCATTTCGTACCGTAAGCGGGGTCTTAGATAACAAGGACATATTTTGTAACACAATAGCATAAGTTGCTTTTGTTGCAGACAAAGGAAATTCTCTCAACCAGTAATTCAAAACAAACACAGCCGCTAAAGTTTCTCTGAAACCCAGGTAGCTGGCGCGCTCATTGTGCATTCCAAAAGTTGTTTTTAAGAGCAAACGTGAGCATCTATCGAAAGAGGAAGGATATATCTGCACATCTACATCGGGCATTTTATTTCTTTGGTTCAGAAGCTGAACAATAAGAGAAAGAATAAGAGAATTGAATCGCCTCCCAATCGGCTTTTGAACCAAATAATTAAATAAAATGCCCGTGGCAGATGTGTAGATATATCCTTCTTCTTTCGAAGGCTCTGAGTTCATCTGGTATCATGAGATGCCAAGAGGCTTTTGTTGATAAAAACGCGAAAGCAATGGAGAATGAATGAGACTCTGGCATATCGTATGTCACATGTTTAGCAAAGATTTGATACACAATAAATAATCAATGATATTCTTCACTAACTTCGCAATATTAAGCTCAACAGACTCTTCAACCGAGACATCGCATCTTAAAATTCAAAGACTTAAGTAATAAGGCTGGCCCATAATCTACAGATCATGCTAGGTTTATATAGCCCAAAGAGGCTTACAATTTGCAATATATGGTCATGAGCTCTCTGTTAACAATTAATCTTATTGACTAGCTGTTTAATATTCTTTTAGCTGATATAAACTTTACTGGAATTCATCACAAGCTTAATATACAGTAACATCAGAATCAGACATGGAGATGAAACAGACCAGACATACTGCATTATTCACGAGCAGTTTGGTTGCCTAGATGTTCTGGAATATGATCAAATGTTTGCGTTACGAGATGATACGGCATTAAAAGCTACAGGTAAGAGTGAAAATTAAACAATTGCTTTGGATATTCAAACGATTCCGATGTTTTCAAGAGATTTATGAAGAAGTAGAGCTGACATCTTTGGCAAAATTACTGTGCGTGCTGTGGTGACATTTAAACTGTACTTTGGAATGGCTGAAGCTTGAAAACTGTGAATACAGGGACAACTGTACATTATTCTTCGATTTTTAGAAGCCATCAATGTGTTCAGACGATCCTCGAGGGCTAGAAGCTCAAACATCTTGCGGATTGCTGCGTTTGCTTCTGACTTTATTCAGATGAAATTCTTCTTGAACTTTTGAATGCTTGTGAATTTAAAATTTCGAAGACATGGAAAACTGAACAATTTTCGTTAATGTTACAGTTTTGCTGTTGGAGAATTTCATTCAGAAGAGATCTTAGCTGACTTTGGTTACTTTTGAGCAAAACAAGAAACATAGTTTTTGCCTTTGATTAATCAAAGCTCTCAACGTTTTCAGAAGATTTCAGACAGGAAAAGAAAATAAACTTGAAACAATAACTAAATTTTCATTTTACTGTTTGTCCAGACGTGACTTCTTTAATATCAGCTACAATCAAGATTTGAAGATTTCAAATAAAGTTGAATGCTGAATATTTGATTTGGATTTACCAACCAGTCAGACATTTCCGAAAATTTCAAAATTGTCTAGCGGGTATTTTGGGAAGGATTACTAAATTTCTTTGACAAACTTCGTCGAGATCTGCCTTCATGTCTTTCATGATCATCAAAATTTAAACATTGTAATCATATTGGCGACAGTTTACTTTGCATTATCAAAGGTTAATAGATGTCTCCAAATGATCCTAGAAAGTCTTCCAGAAATATTGTTGGCAGGATTACTTCGCTTGTTATAAGAAGCCCTTCAAGACAAGGTTCATATCGACATTGGAGAGTTGAACGATAGAGAAGAAGCGTGGATGGATTTTTGCTTTGATTTTTGAGAATACCTTCAGCAGTTTGAAGCTGACATCGTAGACCAGTTTCAGGAACATTAAAGGAGATTTTGGTAAGACAAATATCATTATATATCAGAAAAACTACTTTCAAGTTAAAGCCACGAATTTGTTTTTAAATCATTTGTTTGGCAATGACATTTGACATCTACAATAGACCTCATGAAGAAGCCTTGCATTGGATATAACTAAATGATTTGACTGTCTTTGAGATACCTTTGATATCTTTTCGCCATTGATCGTCAGTTAACAGAGACACTAAGCCGTCTTTTGCTACCTCTCTTCCTTATCAGAGATTGTTTTTTATAAAACTTTTTGAATGTAACCACCATATCATTATCAAAAGGCGAAGTTTTGATCACGTCAGAAAATATGTCTTGGTGTCTTTGTTAATTGTAGTTCAAAAAAGTGAGATCCCAGGGGGGGTACTCCCTAACTTTCAATACGGGGGGGGTCCATGCCACTATTTCTTTGCTGACCCCTAAATTTTTTTTTTTTTTTTTTTTTTTTTTAATGTTGATTCAACATAAAATTTCGGACCCCAAATATTGGCATGGACCCCCCCGTATTGAAAGTCAATGAGTACCCCCCCTGGGAGTGAGATATCAAATTTGAAAACTTGTTAAATTTTCAAGTATCGATACCGGTATACTGACAAACAGTTAAAGCAAGTTATAGATAGAGAAGCAAACGTCAAGACTTTCAGCTTTCTAATGACAGCATACTTGTTTCCGGCAAGCTCATGGAAAATTTTTAAGAACGTTAGAGATTCAAAATATCAACTAAAGACAAGTATCACGATTCTAAAGAAATCACAAGATCCAGTTCAGAAGTTTGCCTGTGCTTTTTAAGGTTTCAGATCACATGGTAGTGGTGGAAACGAGTTTATAAAGCTCTATCGGAACTTCACTTTTTTTGAAGCAAGTCTTTGGAAGAATCGAATGAGTATGAATGGTATTTACAGTGATTATAACCAGCTGTAGAAACTATTGACTGCTGGATCAAATCAAAGCTCAATTTTTTCTCTGTCAATTGAACGCTATATAACAGTATTAGAAGATGATTAAGGAAAGCTAGCAGGGTTTGACAATCATTGATAAAAGATGTTAAAAGATATAGTTATAAAATAAAGAAGACAAGAACGCGGGAAGATCTTTCAAGATATCCAGATTGCAAATTAAATGAAAGGTTTCTTAACAAGATTATAAAAAGATTACTTCAAATTAGCAGTTTTAAAGATCAAAAGTTTTAATGTCAACAATAGTATATTAAAACAAGGAAAGATCGATGATGTAGAACTTCATATGCAAGACGATTTCGTTCTAACAAGATTATGAACAAATTCTGTTTACATAACACGTTCAAAAATAAACGAGAAAAGTTATTGAAAGTCACTGAAGTAAATTAGCAGAGGACAGCTGATAAACTAGGTCTATAAATTGAATTTTTCATCATTTTGACTTGAAGGATATTTGACTTACTGCTTAAAAGTTTCATCAGGCATTTCATGGGCAGAAATTTTGATGGTCAATGAGCAGTTGTGCCCAGTAACAAGATCAAATAGACATAATCTGAAGGCGAAATTTTGATGGTCAATGAGAAGTTGTGCCCAGTAACAAGATTAAATAGACAATATCTGAAGGCGGAAATTTTGATGGTCAATGAGAAGTTGTGCCCAGTAACAAAATCAAAAAGACATTATCTGAAGGCGAACTTTTGATGGTCAATGAGAAGTTGTACCCAGTAACAAGATCAAATAGGCATTATCTGAAGGCTTCTCTCAGACAAATCGAGAAAAATTTATGGAGAAATGTTGTGAGAACATTTTATCAAAATTAAAACTTTGTGCATCACATTGAAGACACAAGAGTAAGTTAAATGTCAGTAGAAGTGCCATCATATCCAATCAAAGAATATTTGGTTTTACCCAGCAAGAACCCGTTGTAAAAAGACCCGGGGGGTGGGTACATAACATGTTCAAGGTACGGGTATGTGCCACCCATATGGGTGGGTCTTTGGACCCAAAATCCTCTAAACAAGGGTCCTTTTTTGACAGATTTTTCATTAAAATGGGTGGGGTTTCGCTGAAATTCGCAAAAATAGTAGAAAATGGGCAGTTTTCCACCAAAATTCCTCACAAAAGTGGGTACCAGAGACCCGTCCATCCAGAAGTAATGAGCCCCCCCCCCGGGGGGTAAACGGACTGCATCAGTAACAGATTGTCAGAGGTATTATTCAAAGATACAGGAGCTAATTAGCTGCAAGAATCACAAATATAATTATGGCACCCCTAGATCGGACCTTTTATCACATACCTCAGTTGAGCCCCTTACAACGAACTTGCAATGACAGGAGATAATGAGCTCTAACGATAATGAAACAATAGCCACTCTAGCGTCGTACCTCGTTCAAGCCAACCAGATTAGGGAAACTTTGGCCAGATAACTATAGACTGATGGATTTGTGCCTGGATGTAAACATACCTATGATTTACGTTTTAAAGTCATTCCTATATTCTCTTCCTGTTATGTTATTTTAGTTGATTAGTTTCGTTTAAGGGAGTCAAAGGGGCTAAATAGCCAATTTGGGCTTGCAAACTAAAAAGGCTTTTCCTCATCAACCCCATATCTCACATTTCTGAAATTGGTATCAGAAGAAAGCTTAAAGTCTGAAGTTTCAAAAAACTTCAAATTTTCAAAAAATTTGCATAACAATACGTCATGACCAGGGGGTTAAGTTGTAAAAGTAAAATGATCGATTTTCATAACCTCAACTTTAAACTGCAAAGGCTTCCAAACTTGATTGAATATGTAAGAAAGCTTTTGC
>REGL01000181.1:330640-344640 GCA_004194395.1 Aurelia aurita complex sp. Pacific | reverse complement strand
CATTTAGACAACCTAGATGGAGACTCTGTGAGACCCATTTTTCCTAGACCAATTTTTTGTGTATATTTTGAATTTGAATGTTGACCATGCCTATTTGGGGAGCGTTTCCGAGATATGGCCATGGCGGGTTCAAGTCTTTTTGGGGGGCGTCTTTTGTTTTACTATATACTTCATCCTACTATATCTCATCTTTGAATGTGCACAACTGTTTTAATGGCCTCAGAATTTTGTTTCATAGGCAAGAAAACTGTCGAAGAAGAAATATGCTATCCAATCAACGCTAAACACCGAGAAGAAACTTTTTTTCCAACTCGGCATCAGATTTCATTGAATTTTTGTAATTTTCATAGGAAAAACAAATAGCATAATTTTGGGCTAATCGGAGCTTTCTTGCGAAAATAAAACAGCCGAAATTATATGAAAAATCTCAAAAAAGAAATTGAAATCCCTTTGACCAAAAATCTAAGCTACAAGAAGTGATTCCTTTCAAGTGTTTTGTCCAAATTAAAGCCCTGCATAGACCCTATTGCCGAATTCAACAGCCTACACCGACTAGTATCTCATCGTAAGTAACTAACACTTTGTTTAAGAAAAGGAATATACAGAAACAGAAGCTTTATTACGAGCGGTGGTAGCGAGCCTTTGATACGAACCCACACGTTTTCTCATAAAACTATGGTGCTAACCACTAAGCCAAACTACCCTGGGGCATTCACAACATGCTGATAGTATGGATATGTGCCACTCATATGGATGGGTTTAAGGGTCTAAAATCAATTAAACAAGGGTAGATTTTTGGTGCGCCTTATCAAAAAATGGGTTTGTTCGGCTGACGTCAAAAAAGATAGTTGGAAGTGGGCAGCTTTCCGCGAAAATACATCGAAAAAAATTGGTACCAAGGCTAATTCTGCCTTTTAGAAGTGAGATGTATTTCAAAAATTGGGTGACAAACGTTATCCATGCACACGCTGTATACTCTTCCCCTGGGAATATACCACCCGACTGTCTATTTCTTTGTATATAATTTCTAAATAAGTGATGCATGTTTTTATCTCAATTGGCATTGATAAGTTCATTTTCTCCCAGACATTAGAGATGATTCCATTTCTGTGGTGTTACGTTCTTCATCTTCTGAATCAAAGTGCACGTAAAGCTCGTCGTCATACTTGTCCATGTTCAAATACAAATGCTGAAAGAAAAATGTTATTTTGTAAACTTACATTTATTACCTAAATTCGCTAGATACATGACGCCCTGAATGACATAAAAATAGGGTTTCTCCATATTCTATTACTGACATATGATTTAAACAAAACTTTCATCCACTTATTTTTCTTCGGTCAAGAATTAAATTAGTTTGAAATTATAAAAGTTTTGACCGTAAAACAAACAAGATATGAAAAAAATTCTTCGAAAAAAAATTTATATTTCAAAAAATGCATGAGATAAATTGAATTGAATAAATTTGAAGAAAGATGCAAAGTGAATAGTTCGGAAGATTCAAAAACATAATTAGCCTACATATCATCAGAGAAAAGCTGTCTAAACAAAACAAAGTGGGGAGATCCCACCGGTCCAGATAGGGTAACTATTGATAACAAATTCGTTCAACCAGATGATTTATAAAACGCCAATATTGTTAGCAGGCTATGGATTAAAGAGAACGCGGCCGATATCACATTTTATTCGATAAGTCAAAGGTTAACTTGAGGTTGTGACAATTTTGTGGGGTAAAGTCACTCATCATTTTGACAAAGAAATTGGGAAAATACTGACAAGGGGATTGAATAAGGAGCAAGAATTTCACGCTTTCATGCTTAAATTTTAGTTGTATTTCCGAAACTGCCTATGATGTTGAACTCAAATGTCAAGGCAAGAAATCATGGATCAGAACTGAACATGCAATTTTCATTACTATACAAACCCTTGCAAGCATTTTCCTAACGCCTGGGTATAAATAACAAATGATTTTACCAAACATTAACCCTATTTTGACCGGGCTGAAATTTTGATATTTTTGACTGGGGCCCCCCCCCTTCTTTTTCTTCAAAACTACAAAAGATATAACAACGAAACTTATACCATTTGTTCTTTGGACAATTAGCTTTACAAAAACAGTAATAGAGGTGTCATTCGTCACGTGAGTGGTTGTTAGGCAACCAAAAACAATGGGAAAATGGTCAAAATCGAGCTACTGACTTAAAAAGCAAGTTTCGTCCAGATTAAAGGTAATGTGTCGATGTAAGTACAGCAGCGTATACAATATTGTCAAAATGTGCTGACGCGATGCTGACGAAGAGCCCGAGGAGCGCACTGTGATAGAATTTAACTGAACACATGCAAAAGTAGAATTTAAATTTCACAACGAGGCTGCCTGCTGTGAGACTTCAGGTTCAGCTCTGGAATTGCAGCCGCAAGCAAGTCTTATATTAGACCTGGCTATCGTTTTAATTTTATGGTTAAGTGATCACATGAAATATCACCTGAAAATAGCAAATTTGCTGTACTTACATGGACACATTACCTTTAGCATGAGATAGCAGGCAGAATTGTAGCCAGAAGTAGCAAATAAGAGTAGAGGAAGATATTTACGTGCAAAGATTCAATTTAACTTCAACTTTTGCTAATTAAGAGCAATTAGCCATTGAATAGACTAATTGAGATATCTATTGTGAATTATTTTCTATTTCTAGACTTCTAACTAATGAAATTAGTTAGTAATAAGAGACCTGAGACTTTCTGCACATTTTGAGATATATTGCCTAATTCATTCATTCTATGACGTCATAAAGGTAAATGACGTCATGGATATCAAAAGTTGCTGATGTCAGCTAATATAAGCAAACTATATATCAAATGAAAGTACTCTTCAAGACCAATCGAATGGTGTATATAACTTTATCATTAGCGCTATTTGCATGAATTTAGCGAGGATTTTAAGATTTTCTTTGTGACCAGTCTCCAAATAAGGGCATCTGGAGGTCACGTGGTACAAAAATGGACCATGAATCTTTTAAAATTTGATGGCCAATTAAATTTTAGGAAAAGTCAAGGAGTTGCAGCACCATATGATTATATACAACCATACACCATACAACAGCGGTGGGGATATTTAAGAAAGTTTGGTAGGGGGGGGGGCGAAAAACGCACCCCCGGTCCAAATAGGGTTAACATTTGATATTTATTATATTGATTAAAGTGAATGAACGGAGCTAAGAGGAGGTCATCTATAAATAGGGCATTGAAAACTCCTACGCATGTTATTGTTTCTCTTGCTAAACAACATCCATGATCGTCTCGAAATCATCAAATACAATAAGCTAATAATAGAATACCCAGACTCCTTCCGCGCGGGGCTTTATCTCCGTTGATTCCCTTTAACATTTCATCTTTGAATATCGGCAAAAATAATTATTCCACAGCCAGACGACGTTTTAACTTTTTTGCGCAACTGATATACTCAAAAGATGGTCCTTACGTGATCGCGTAGCCCTATTGCATCTGGGTGCAAAACATACCCCCAGCTAAACTTTTGTTAATAAAACAGAGCGTAAAGAGGATAAGGGCTGAAATATCAATGCTTATCTATTATTTGTTTGGCAATTACCCATTATGCTTTTCATTGCCAACGCTTAAGTCATGTGACCAACAGATGCCTATATTTGGAGAGTGATCGCAAAAATATCGCAAAAACAATTATAATTTCTTTGTTTCAAATAATGATTAAATCATGCGTGGTACCAAACGATTGCCCTTGACATCTTATTTCATATGAGCGTTATTCATATTTGCCAACATCAGCAAAATATACCTTTGATTCAAGAAGTCATTCGAATTGATGACGTCATATTTCTAACGAAAATCGAGGCATTCTCGAAATCGATGGACAATTACATTTTCTTCACTTTGAAACAGTTTTTTAGGTTTCAATCCTTTTAACCCTATTTTAACCGGGTAAAAAAAGTGATTTTCTACCGGGGGGGGGCGTTTTTGGCCACCCCTGTTTTTCTCCGTAAATATAACAGCTATGACAATGAAAAACTTGCACTGTGTTATAATAGAACAAAGGAGAGCCTAAAAAAATAGCATCAATCAATCAATAGTCACGTTATTGGTTGCTAGGCAACCAAGAACAATGCAAAATTTGGGAAAATCGAGCTACATGCAAAAAGGGCCAATATTAGCAAATAGCTGGATAAAATCGGCAAAAACCATCCAAATGCCTGCTTGATACCGGGTGCGCCAAAATAAACTATGCACGTTTGGCAGGCCACGATAAATCGTACATAGAACTGACTTTAAAGATTTATGACTTAATCTTTAGCAGAAAGCCTGCATTAGATTCTAGGATTTTTTGCAAATTTTTCCGTTTTCAGTTTTTAGAGCTACAAGCGAGTTTCTTAAAATGTTCTTTTTCGAAAGCACTGAAAACGATCAACAACGTTGATCAAGTTTTCTAAAGAATCGACATGAATGGACAAAGAGAAAGCTTTTTTGTGGTGATTTGGGATTTAGAAATCGATTAATTGTAAGCTGCTGTACGAGAGTTCGCACTATCTTGGGAGAAATGTAATTTTATTTTCAAGGATATAAAGAAATGCCTTTCCTTTTGTAATTTCATTAATTTCTATGCTTTGGTGCAGGCTGTGTTCCTGTGTCAAGTGGGTTAAAAAAAACAAGCGAGGACGCGTCATTAGACCAGCAAGCATGGTATCTTGTTGCATTTCTTATTTGTGACAGTTAATTGGGGCGGCACTTTATTGTAACTAATGCAGAATTTCGCAACAGGCCAATCGTTGAAATAACGCTCGTGCAGAACTTTACAATAATAAATTTCCTAATCCCCAAGTCACGCTGAAAACGTTTTCTCTTTGTCCATTCATGTTGAGTCTTTAGAAAATTTGATCAACGTTTTTTGATCGTTTTCAGAGTTTTTGAGAACAAAAAATTTTAAGAAACTCGTTTGTAGCTCTAAAAACTGAAAACGGACAAATTTGCAAAAAATCCTACAATCTAATTCAGGCTTTCTGCTAAAGATTAAGTCATAAATCTTTAAAATCGGTCCTGTGTACGATTTATCATGGCCTGCCAAAAGTGCATAGTTTATTTTGGCGCACCCGGTACCATTGATTTGTAGTTTCATATGATTTCATACGAATGTTTTTGTTTCTAATAAATTAACTAATTAAATAATGAGAATTTGATTCGATGCAAAATTGTTAGCTCAACAATTATGATTATAAACTATTAATTCCACATATTATTGGTGAAATCAAGTACCTTCGTCGATATTTGAGGTAATTCCATGAATTTTGCATGCAAAAATTACTAATTCATTAGAAATATGACGTCATAAAGATTGATGACGTCATAGAAATAATAAACTGCTGAGGTCAGCAAATAAAAATAAAGTATACATTAAATGAAAGTACTCATCGAGACGAATCGATGTATATATATTGTTGAGATTTAGAACAAAAAGGAAATTAGAACCATTTAAAGAAATTCTTTGTGACCACTCTCCAAATATGGGCATGTGGTGATCACGTGGTCAAAGCTAGGTATTGAAATCTCTACTTTCTGATTGCCAACTGAATTTTAGGAAAAGTTTCAGCTTTATAGCTATCATCGTTTGGAAGCTATTAAGAAAATCCGGTAGGGAGCGAAAAACATCCCCCCCCCCGTTTAAAATAGGGCCAACCCTATTCCACCTGTGCTCTTTTGGCTATAGCACTGCCCGGGGGGAAGCAAAAGATGCCCTCTTGTTGTCTCCAAAGCAATAATTAGTATGTCATTGTTTCTTCGTACAATAGTAATTACATCTATGAGGACTTTAATGATAGAATCTGGTGTAATTAGTCACTTGGTCTGTTGGCAAGCAACCAAACAATAAGATCATGTAACATGTAGGCCTCAGTACTGAAAAAATATAAGCTAATTATTTCAGATGAACCTTAATAAACTGTTTGGAAGTGACGAAACATGATTTTCCATCGATTTATATTCAACCTTTGAAATAGCGGCCTTCTTTGTTAGGAATATGACGTCAAAAATTCGAATGACGTCATGGATTCTACAATTTACTGATGTCAGCAATTATACACAATGAATATATATCAAATGAAAGCGTTTTACAAGGGCAATCGTTGGGTAACAAGCATGATTTAATCACAGTTTAAGCAAAGAATTTTAAATGCTTTTGCGATCTTTTTCTGATCATTCTCCAAATATCTGGGCATCCGCCTATCACGTGACTTAAACTATTACCATGAAAATCCTAAACATTTATTGCCAATTAAAAATTAGAAACATTTCATTGACTTTTCAGCTCTTTATCCCTCTCACTCCCTGTTTTATCATCCAAAATGTGGGCAGAGGCATCTTTTGCACCCCCCCCCCCCCCGGTGGAATAGTCGTAATGGAATCTATAAGCTTTTGATAAAATGGTCGTACGAAGACGATGGAATTTGACACCTGTCGATCCACAATTAGATCAACATCAAAAGGAAATACTGATGTTTGATAGGCTAGAATTTGACCGCAAATTGGTTGAACCACTTTTATATGCTTATATTACTTTTAAAGTCTGAAATAGTTATTACTTGTTGCTTTTCCACCATTGAGGCTTATATGAGAGTTGGTCAAATTGTTTCGTTATTTGGTACCAAACAACGTGACAAATTACCATCAGATTCCACAACTAGACTTCCAATATATGCAATTACTATTGTACCAAGTTGCAAAGGCATACCAACTATGGTTTTTGAGATAATTGTTGGGCATTTTTTGCCATTCAAGGCAGAGCTGCGAACCAAAGAGTCCAGATGAAACAGGGTTAGAACTATCCCTAGCATTCGAAGCACCTAGGTTTGTTTCGAGAGCTTGGTTTATTCAAAATCAATTATTCAAATGAGAAAACATGCATTTTGAGAATGGAAATAACCAGATGGATGCCAGTTGTGTTCGTAAGGAATTTTGAAGGTAAATCTTACATCGTTTTCTTCCAATAATTCTTTCAAATCCTTTTTCAGCTCTTTGAAAGAAGGTCGGTCGTTCTCATTTTGTTTCCAACAGCATGACATGATGTTGAATCTTTAAAAAAAATATGGATCAGTTATCCCTTAAATGAATCACAACTCCTAAGATATTCTACAGATCACGTGAAAGCTTGGCTGTCTTATAATATTTCAAAGTAGTCTTGTCGGCCCCCAAATCAGCCCCCAAAGGGAGTATCCCAGGGAAAATATTAAAAGAAAATGCCGACATTTTTTCTGAAGTTTTACAATCAAATCTAAACAGCTGCATCGCTAAATTAGATTTCCCTAAAGAGCTTAAGGCTGGTGACGTCAGTGCTCTCTTTAAGCCTGCTGATACATTAAGCAAGAAAAATTACAGACCCATTACTGTACTCCCTCCTATTTCTAAGGTATTTGAGAGAATTATGTATGAGCAAATGATGACTTTTGTCATAAGTTTCTTATCAAATTTTCTTTGCGGATTTAGAAAGGGGTATAATACACAGCACGCACTTCTAAACCTGATAGAAAAATGCAAAAAGATTTTGGACAAAAAAGGTTACACTGGCGCAATTTTGATGGATCTCTCAAAAGCGTTTGATTGCCTTGACCATGAACTCTTAATTGCAAAGCTTGATGCATATGGTTTCAGTAGAAATGCGCTGCTTTTTATCCACAGCTATCTCACCAATAGAAAACAAAGGGTAAAAGTGAATGGAGCATTTAGTGAATGGCAAGAGACAAAACTAGGTGTCCCTCAAGGGTCTGTCTTAGGGCCCCTCCTCTTTAATATCTATATTAATGATCTGTTTTATTTAATAAAGGACACAAACATTTGTAATTATGCCGATGATACGACTATCTATGTGTGTGATTATCAGCTTGAAAACATTCAGAATCGGTTAGAGCAGGATGCTTCGAAACTCTCTGGATGGTTCCATGATAACTACATGAAGTTAAATGATGACAAATGTCACTTGCTAGTATTTGGTGATAAAACTAAAGATCTTTCTGTGACAGTGGGAAATTCTTTGATCAAGGAGAGCACTGAAGAAAAACTCCTAGGTGTTACGTTAGATAAAAATCTTAGTTTCAAAACCCACCTAGATTCCCTCTGTAAAAAGGCTAGTCAGAAACTTCATGCACTGGCGCGGATATCAAAGTTTATGAGTATAGACAAAATAGTATTGATGATGAATACTTTTGTTATGTCACAGTTTAGCTATTGTCCTCTGATCTGGATGTTTCATGACAGACGTATAAATAATAAAGTAAATAAGATTCATGAACGAGCTCTACGAATCGCATACAAAGATAGTCGCTCTTGTTTTGAATCCCTCTTAGAGAGGAATAAATCTGTGTCTCTTCATCAGAAGAATCTGCAGTTTTTGTTGGTTGAAATTTTTAAAACGAAGGCAAATCTAAATCCAAACTTCATGAAAGATATTTTTGTTGAAAAAACGGAAAACTATAATTTAAGAAGTGGGAGTACTCTCCAGTTACCAAAAGCCAGAACAACAACATACGGAATAGAATCTATATCGTTTCTAGGACAACGGCTTTGGCATGCATTGCCTGAAAGTTTAAAGCAATCTGAAAATCTAGCAATATTCAAAAAGAAAATAAGGAACTGGAAAATAGACTGTAACTGTCGACTTTGTAAAATATATATTGCAGATTTGGGGTATTTATAGTTGATTTTCATAAATTTTGTATATAAGGTATTATGTAAATAGGTAAATAGTTGGCTTTAATTAGCTGTAGTTAGCTACTTTTTCCTGCTGCCAACTGTAAATAAATCATTTATTTATTATATATTTATTATTATTATGTCGTATCGTATAAGATGCGAGCATTTAAGCACAGCAAAAAAACTGCTACTTTTACAATTATTTAAACATTTTAAAGTCCCTTGTAAGCTTTTTAACTCCCGTTTCACAAAAGTATGCAAATAGCAAAACATTTCTCGCAAAATTGATAACGTTCTGACAAGGCAGTTGATTGATTTTCCCCTTGTCATTGTTAAATCTCTTCCATTTGTAAGTACAACGTCAGGCTTAAAAATGTAGCATTTCCCTTCTGCAGATATTTAGAAAACCCTGAGATTGAATTTGAACGTCAACTTTACTCGAAAAGGTCTGTGAGCATTTTTTTTAACCCTGATCCTACCGGGCTTCTTTGGATCTAACATAGCCTGGGGGTGTTTTCCACCCCCCCTCTATAAATAGCCGTAGACAAATGGGAAATCATTGAAACATGGCAAGGGCGTAGTACTAACTATTCTTAGCGGATTGGTAGTTTTGGGAGAGGCCACCTAATTAGGTGACGTCACAGCGTGACGTCATAGTTCTAGAAAATGTCGAAATATATGGTTTTCCTTCTGATTTGTTCTAAGAACGGAATAAAGGTAATTTGAATAGCTTTTTCCACTCTTGTTTGGCGTATTATTCATTTCCAATTCAAATATGATGCATTAAAGTGTTTTTAGGCTGTTATTTTGGAAGAAAATGACAAAAATTGATGACGTCGTAACTACAAACTGTGTTTTTCCGCCATAAAATTGATAATAATTGGCTAAAAATGCTTTAAAAGCATTGCATAACGCAAGGCAATGCATTTTTAACAATATCTGTTGAAAAAGTTTCAAAATGTGCCAATATGACCAAAAATGGTGACCCGAGTGGCGCAGCAAATTCCATTATTTTTGATAACAACAGAAAGCTGTTTGTTTTCTTGTTCTTTTAAAGTGCAATAGTCAACATTTAGAACCAATTCTGGGAGTAAAAATATCAAGGACATAAATTTTTCCAATACCTTTCTCCAAATATGGTAATGTCCCCTGTCACGTGACACCCATTGTTTAAAACTTTTATCATCTAAATGTAGCTAATAGTTAATTGGTAATTGTCAGATAGTTTGAGGCTCACAGCTTCTGCCGTTAAGGAATGCTTTGCAAAAAACCGACAGGTGGGGTGGAAAACATCCCCTTGGTAGGATTAGGGTTAACCCTATTTTGGTTGGGGGCAAATTTGCCCCCCCCCCCTAGTAGACTTTTTGTTATAACTCTGTCATGAAAACAATTATGGCCCTGAAACTTTCTGATTTTTTGCTGTTACTTATTGTGCAACGACTCAAGAAGTTTTATGAAAATATTTTGACAAATGAGGTGGAGGGAGACAATTTTCCGGAACTGACTCTGTCAAAATCGCCAATTCTCGAATATTAGTTTTCGCAAAAAAAGTAGCAAAATTGCAATATTTTTGCAAAGATACTTTCCAGGCTCGTGTTGTTTGATGTAATCTATGATAATTGTCATGTCTGGATGAAAATCGCGCTTCAAACTAAATGTAATCACATTTTTCCTGATTTTGACCGATGTTGCCACTTTTCTTGACCACACAAAGAAAAGTGCTGACGCAAGCAATAACGACGGCTAATTTTAGGTCAATTTTTATATCCTCATAAAGTACATGCCTGGGGCTATTAGTACGCCAAGTCTGTTTGCTCTATCTATTTCCAGTCAAGAGTTAGGTAGGGGTAGCCCAACCACTATAGGGTTAAGTACTAGTGCAAATCCCCATCGCTTGTAGGTATGAAGTTTATTCCTTGAATAAGTTGTTGAAAGAAGTGATTACGGGCAACAAGTAAATTTAACTTGCGACGATGCTTCTGATGGTGGTGTCGAATTGCAGTAATATTTGCAAAAAAACAAGAGTCTTTTTCCCACTACAGTCGAAAAATAATTCTAGTACCATCAGGTGAGTTTATAAAGAGGCTAAGCGTTCGAAAAAATGAAAATAGATTTTGCGTTAGGGTGCCGGCGGTGGTAATCGGACGCTTAAGGAAAACTAAATATTTTCATGAGAAAATTGATCAAAGAAGAAAACTAAAAGTACCAGGTGAATGGACAGGTATTTGGACATATTTTCCCGAAATGTTTTGGTTTTTTACTTTGCCTGCTTTTCTTTGACAACGATGTTTTCGAGACTGATCTTGGCGATGGTTTTCGGACAGTGGCGGTGGTTTTCGGACAGTGAGTACACAATGCAGAATGTGCCAAGTAACAAATGTTTTCTGTTTCTACTTGGCAAGTATTCCATCTATAAACTCTTTTGTTGCATTTTTCTTGTCTTTTTTTCTATTCTTGAATGCGAGAACAATGGTTCGTCTGTCGGTTCTTTTAATGACATTCTGGAGAGCTCTCAGCACACGCAAAACAATCTAAAAGCTAGGAGATCCGTTCGAAAAATTTCGTGTTGATCTCATTACTATTTTCCATTGACGTATGTGAAGATATTTATGAATGAAATGTCAAAATCCAAAAAAATTCAAATCCGACCTTTGTTCATGCTCCCAAACAACTGATTTATTTGGTGTCCGAAAACCACTGCCATGAACTTTTAAAACCATTCGATATGACATCCGCTGTCCTCCCTTCTCTGGGAGTGTTTTAAGTCTTTGGCATAATGCTATGCGTTAGTTACATGTTAGATATCCAACTTAAGTGATTGTTTAAGATTTTTGCTTCTTTCTGGAATGGATTCAGAGTTTTGAATCAGGGATGTGATATTCGTAACGACAACTTCTACACTGCCAAGCACAACGAAAACGACTTCTTTGACGTGTTTTACATTCATGAAGGCTTTTCATACAGTTGTTCGGCATCTATATTGTTAGCTTTCAATACCAAGAAATACCCACTTTGATGGTAACATACTCTTCTGTCGGTTTTCGCAAGTGTCCGATTACCACCGCCATCCGATTACCAACCGCCGACATCTTAAATGATGTCTTTCTTGTTGGGGATACGAATCATCAAAGTTCAAAGCAACGGTTATCCCCGAAAAAGGAGACCTGTGATCATGCGCAGAAAGCATGTTTGATTTTGTGGAAAGAATGTCGGCTGATAATCCGGCCACAATCCAAACAAGAACAAGCAAAGAAACAAAGAGATTCTCGCACATGGTAATAAGTTTCTCAGCTGTTGATCTGCTTTAAACTTAGCCAGCCAAACAACAGGCTCAGACAAAAGGGANTTCAGAGTTTTGAATCAGGGATGTGATATTCGTAACGACAACTTCTACACTGCCAAGCACAACGAAAACGACTTCTTTGACGTGTTTTACATTCATGAAGGCTTTTCATACAGTTGTTCGGCATCTATATTGTTAGCTTTCAATACCAAGAAATACCCACTTTGATGGTAACATACTCTTCTGTCGGTTTTCGCAAGTGTCCGATTACCACCGCCATCCGATTACCAACCGCCGACATCTTAAATGATGTCTTTCTTGTTGGGGATACGAATCATCAAAGTTCAAAGCAACGGTTATCCCCGAAAAAGGAGACCTGTGATCATGCGCAGAAAGCATGTTTGATTTTGTGGAAAGAATGTCGGCTGATAATCCGGCCACAATCCAAACAAGAACAAGCAAAGAAACAAAGAGATTCTCGCACATGGTAATAAGTTTCTCAGCTGTTGATCTGCTTTAAACTTAGCCAGCATAACAAAAGGCTCAGACAAAAGGGACAGTCCTCGGTATCCTCAACAATTTCCTACATGTTAACTACTACTTTCCACTTCTGATGACCCCCTCCTCCTTTAATGTTGGTTGCTTGAAGAACACACAACTCATCCATGACATTTCCATCAGCCTCCAAAATTGCATTGGTGGCTGCCACTTAGCTTTGCAAAACATACAAAAAGAGGAAGCTGCTCATACCAGGGGGAAGACTTTTTTCATTCCCACAAGATCATAGTGGGACTTGCTAAAGCGTTCTCAAGTCATTGCTGTAAAGTAAACATATCAGGGGGAAGTTTGTTCCTGATTTTTGCACGTTTTTTATGGGTTTTCGAAGAGAAATTTTTCCGAAAATCCCTTGCAAAAATCAGAACAGAGTGTCCAATTTTAGCCAGAAATGTTTTCAAAGTAATTGAACATGTTATCTAGTCAGCAAGATGATGCAAAATATAGTTGCTTATACTTATATAGTGAACGATGAGCAGAAGAGGGACAACATCCACAGAGAGCATGCATCGAGTTGATCTTTTGCGCTTTTTTATTCAGTTATCTGCTAACTAGTTTCGCCCACTAGGGCATCTTCAGAGCAACAATTGCTTATACGTATATTTAGGGAGCAGTAGTCACTCAAACGCTGGGACTTCTTTATTCATCCCGTATTTGAAATATTTATTGCTTTCAATTTTAAAATACTTGGCACTCGGTTTATCGTTGCAATCTTTAATGGTAGACGTCACCCTTGGTGGTTACAACATTTTCTTCGTTTTCTTTAACTTGTTCACAGAAGAAAAGATTCATACTAGGAGTGTTCCTCCATATAACTTTTCAAAGGACACGAGCAAACATTTCTAATGAGAGCAAAATACTTCAAAGTATTCTCTTGTTCACTTTGTCACAAATTTAACCCTATCAGGCCAAGGATATTTGATGCTCTAGGAAGACTGGGGGGCGAAAAAGTGAAATCTTTTTTAGTTACGTCAAGCTCATGACGTCACAATATAGAATTTTCAAAGTCAGTAGGGTTCAGTATATCCTGGGTACCTGACTTTCTAACATAAAAACAGAGTTTTTATGTTAGCGAGTCTGGTACCCAGGGTAGGTTCAGTACTAAAAATTTCAAATTGTTGATTATGAGAAAGCGAAAGGCAGTAAGGACATGGATCCAATTTTAGTGTATTCTATAGTTGAATAGTTTTTGCTTTGAAAAGAAAATTGTGAAAAAAGATGACGTCATCACACAGGAATTTAAAGAATTTGCGCTTGCGTAAAGCAAAAATACGCATAATCATACGTTTAAATTACAAACAACTTATGCAGTTAGATAGAGGATTAAAACTAGCATACATTCCTCCAATTTCATTGTTTTCTTGTATTTGCTTTAGATTTTATTAGATTATTGAAATTTGGCTCAGACATCTCTAAAAATTTGATCGTGTTTCCCCCTTTGATGGAATTAAATTTT
>REGL01000181.1:307375-330615 GCA_004194395.1 Aurelia aurita complex sp. Pacific | reverse complement strand
CCCCCCCCCCCCCCTTAGGATTGATAGGGTTAGAAAAAGTCCTATATTTGTTTGCCATGTTCCGTTCATCATTGTCAAGAACATTGAAATGTGTGATTTGAAGATACGTACAGCTTATTGGAACAATGTTGTGGTTGCTTCATCCTGTAGCCCCTTTCAATCAGCTTGCAAACTTCGCTTGATTTGTGGTCCGGATACGGAATGTCACCTGTTATGTGAATGAATGTTTTTATTTGAATGTTTTGAATGAATGTCTTTATATTGATATTTTGAATTCATTTCATTTTAAACCATATATGAATCATTCAATCATGTTTTCTATCGTCAGATCAATACATGAATCTTTAGATTGATGCAGCCATTAATTAATCTATCAAAACCAATACTTAATACAAAAGAAGAATGACTCGAACCAATTAAGGGAACGGCGCAATGGATTCAAATTGATCAATTTTTTAACTTAAATTTTGCGAACAGTGCAAGGGCGCAAGGTTCACACGGTTTAAACATTCTCGCTGAAGAGGCCACACTGAACATTTTTGCGAAAAAACACGTAACGTGTAAGTGTGCTTATAACAAAGGTTTTTTAATAGAAAGGTATGAAATTACTAAAGTAAAGCTTAGCATACAACACACGGGATCAAATACGATGGCTGGGTTATAAACGATGGTGAAAGAAAGAATGATTAAATGATTGATGTAATGAATTGCTTTTCGAATGACAAAGCGATTAAAAAGCAAGGGACCTATAGCTATTCTACAAAAGAGCCTGGATCGAGCGTCGTTTTTTATACATCCTTATACATGGCGTTCGAACGAGAGGAGATAGAGCTTCTTACATTATTGTGCACATTGGAAAATTCTATCAATTGTAGCTAAATCCTGTTCGATTCTGATTCTATTTACAATAGCTACAAGGTATATTGATGAAACAATGGATTGATTAACCAACTACCTGAAGTCTATTTGACACACAAACCGATGGAATGACAAAACAAATACTTTACCGACCTTGAGACGGATTGGAATGACCAAGACAAAATAGACAAAAATAGTTTAACTAATTCGCCGATTGCATGATTCATATGTTATCTCGCATTTGCATGTTTCATACTATAACAAAAACATTTTGTAAGTTCATAAATACTCAATTGAGTACCCTGATTTGAATGACAGTTCTCGCTGTAGCTAAGGGCCAGCAAATTGTATTAGCGTTAATCAGTTGAATGAGATTTCTTCAAAGAGTAGGAAAAGATGTAGTAGTGTTAGGCAGACCAAGAGAAACACGCTCGAAACTGTGACTCGTTGACTTGAGCAATGAGCAATTAAAAGGGTTGTTCCACTGCTTCAAATATGTCCTTTTATTGCTTTGGTTTTAGTCATTTCTATGTTTAGTCATTTATAAGTGGCATAAAACACTGGGCAAGACAAGCATTGCGCTGTAAACAGAGTAAGCAAAAACTCTTTATTGCTTATGTACGCATGTAGAAGAAAAGGTTGATTGCTTTTGATAAAATTTGTTTCCTTTTTTAATCATTACTTGAAACAGTTACGCAAATCTAAGGAGCACCATCTCTCAAGAGAGCATCCCCTTTTAATGAGCACCTTCTTCAAAGAGCAAAAACATATTTAGTGCACAGGACATGGATAATCATATTTTATGGCAAGCAATTTTCAAAAGTTAACTTACCAATAGTAATAATTTCATAAAGAACTATGCCAAATGACCACCTGAAAGACATGATTATAGAATTCAAAGCTTTGCAGTAAATATCAAGTTCATTTACAATAAACACTGCACCTGAATTTTTAATTATTCAGCCTTCAGCCTCTATTTATTCAGTTTCTTCCATTGGAAAATATGTTGCATCTAACAAATGTAGCAAATGAATGAATTCAAAACTAAAATTCCCTGTCACCATAGTTTCTTCTTTCATGGAACGTAGTATGTATCATATTGTACTTGTAATCTTTACTTTAAGTATCCGTATTTTATATACTATCAATCATATACCGGATGCACCAGAAATAAGTTCCCACTTTTGAAAATTCATAGCATAAAGAGTACTGGATGGATTGGAATGAATCAATAATTGCTTGACAGCCAAAATATTGAAGTATTTTTGTGATTTTTCTCGCCTTCTTACAAGCACTTGAAAAATTGGTAAATTCAAGTTTACAAAAACTTGATGGTTACACAATAACTAAAAAAGGCCTAAAATGCTTGATCAAATCATAAATGACTCCTTGCTCAGAACAACAGAGAAATTGCAATTTCTCATGAATGAGAGATATCGTCTGCACATCTATTGCCATGGGATTGAAAACCTTTAGTATCTGTTTGAAATCTATATCTTATAACTCTTGAGAGAGGTGAATCGCCTGTGCATATTGTTCTGTGTGCGGTGCGTCCTAATGATTTGGTCAAGTGTGTTAGGCCCTTTTCAGTCATTTTGCAACCATGAAATTTTTGTAAAATTGAATTTACCTATATTTGCAGCGCTTATAAGAAGACGAGAAAAATCATAAAAATATTTTTCGATCTCTTGGCTTTCAACTAAACTTTGAACCATTAAAATCGATGAAGCACAGTTGGTGCTACGAATTTTCGAAAGTGGGAACTTTCCTCTGGCTCACCCAGCAAATGAGTAGCATTTAGTAAACGTTAGTCTAGTTGCATGTCTATGTGGACTTGCCATGGGGCTGCCATTGTCCTTTGCTCCTCGTGGTTTCGTATTTGTCGTCTTTTATGATAATTAAAAAGTAAGTTTGATACCTTCCCCATAAAAATCTGTTGAAAAATGATGGAGCTATGACCTTCAGGAGACCAAATTTACCTGATGACTGAAAGCAGCGGTCGGTCATTTTGTCTTACTATTTTGCAGCAATAAATAGCTTCATGGATTGAAAATGAATCAGCAGCCTCTAATGTCATAGTTCTCGTGAAAATTCCGATAATCCTCAGAGAGTTCCACTATTTCTGACCTCACATAAATCATTTCTTACCTCACCTGAAAAAACTTATCACTGCAAAATAGTAAGACAAAAATGGCCGACCGCTGGTTTCAGTCATCAGGCAAATTTAGTCTTCTGAAAGTCATAGCTCCATCATTTTGCAATGCATTTTTACTGGATAGCAGCAAACCTAATTTGAACATCTGAAGAGCAACATCACAGAAAAGTTTGGCGAGAACTTTCTCCCCTTTGTTGCAATCTCTAGGCAAATTGGACAATCTTTTTGGGACGCAATTTATAAAACAATGAGCAATTTAACAAGTTTCAAATCGATTAAAGAATTCTCACTTGAATCAAAGCAATTAAAATCTACACAATAGACCATTTTGACATTTAGAAAAAGGATCTGGGGAGAGCAATATTTTTCTGGTAAATGGCTGCAGGGCTTTTCACCAACGATAAATTGAACTGTGGCAGCCATTTACCAGAAAAACGTTGCTCTCCCCAGGCCCTTTTCTAAATGTCAAAATGGTCTATAGGCTACTTTTTAATTCATTATTACATTCATGATTTCACTATGACGTCATGATTGAGGAAAATGGTAAATAAACCTGAAAGTAATTGACGTACTTAGACAACTTCAATATGTTTGAGTTAGGCAAATTTCTTGCTTGATGATCAGCCATTCATGCCATTCACAAAATCAAATGACAAGCATACATATGATAGCTTTTTAGTTTTTTCCTTCTTTTGCACAATATTTTACGGATTCAACGTACAATTTTATTAGTCAAATACGCATATTTTACACAGTCTTATCTCAAACAGTATCAAAATAACATACAGGCTAATTTAGCACAATAAATGGACACTCTTTGGTAACCTATGAAATTTACTGTCAGTAGGGAGGAGCTCAATAGAAAGGGGGTTTTTTCAAACTTTTTACTCAGGGTGTATGGACTATCATAGCAGTATTAACTTTTTGCGAAGACAAAGCAGAAAACATCATGTACGGGGCCAAAAACAATGACCAGGCTTGCAAGCTCATTACGATGGCCGAGGAAAAATATTGCCGGCTTCAAGACCATTCAAATTCGTTCGTCGAAATCTCTGCACTGAAGATTTGGTAATATCACAGCGACTAAGCTTCAAAATATACTCTGAAAAAAGTTGGTTGCCAGGTTTGACAAATCTGCTTGAACGTTTTTGTTGAAGATATGAATTCTGGTAATCAAAATTCAGAAATTTCTATTCTAAAATTTGTGGAAGTTAGGTGGAAGAGATACAAAATAACCGTTCCCGGGATAAATCAAAATGTCTTGTTTTTATTTTATGCAAATGTGTTTCGCAATACAGGCAATTTAATTTTTCCACTGTGCAAACTATTTAGTATGACAAAACAGAAATATATTCAATAAGTCATATCTTTGAGCAACACTAGTACCCTGCAACAGATCCCGAAATAAGGCTACACTTAGTAATTTCTTCCTTAAAACATCATACGCTGCGCTGGCTTTATCATTTTAAGGCTTTTTAGCAAAGCACTTCCGGGGGGTTATTACAGCCCACATCTGATATCTAATGCTAGACAGACTCCAGAACAGTATTTATCGTCTTTCTTTTTTAATTATATGTAGCATTTATGTAACACTGTATGTAGTTTAGCTTTTTTTAAACAATGCCATGGGGTAGTCATAGTCTTTTGGTCCTCATGGTATTGCCCTTGTAGTATTGTAAAGTATTTTGTAGGTACAGTAATCCCTAGCATGTATTGTAAATATATACTGGAATATATTAAAAAAACTACTAGCAAGAATTCTTACTTACACATCACTTTTGAAGGTTGAAATTCCATGAAACAGTGATTCATATGCCATCCATTTGATGGGTAACTTTGCCTGTGACAATAAGTTGATCAAGGTTATTATGATATGCTGCTTTGATCCTCAAATATTAAATATTAAGTGCATTACACGAATAAAGATGGGCTGTGCTTCTTTGACTCCTTTTATGAGACAAGAGGATAGTACCTTTTCCTCACATTCCTCACATCTAGCATTATTGTCTATGAGTAATCTCTGTGCAACATTGAGAGGTAGGCTTTTTGTTACCTGCTTTTGTCTCTTGTACGTCCCCTCTAGTTCAGTGATGTCCCTTGCAAGTCCTAAATCTGATATTTTGCAAATGAATTTCCTCCCGGAAGTTCCAACAAGGATATTTCTACAAGCCAAGTCACGATGGACAACCTATTCAAAACAAAATTATTCGCATGATTCAAAATGTACAATTAGATATTTCTTTTATCGTTGAAAGGGTCGACTTATTAATCATGAAGCATTTCTCTCACAGCATGTAGGGTGTCCTAATAAAAATGTGCACCGTTTAAATGGCTACTGCGGAGGAGCCATAAATCTAACTTTCCTGTTTTTCAAATTTGTGAATAGAAGGGATTTCAACTTAGAATTTGGCACCAAGTTTGTGTAAATCTGACAAGTGGTTGCTGATTTATTGAGAAAGAAAGTCACACTCACTTGTAGCTTCAAAACCAGAGGATTTTATCTCCGTACTTTACCTTATAACTTGAATTTTAACATTCAATGAACTTAAACTTTACAGTTATGCCAGGAAGCGCATTTGGGAGTAATTAATGACCATAAACGTCAAGAATATTGACCAAGCAGCATGCTGAATGCAATATTGTTGGTTTAAAACGAAATCTTTTCAGAAGCAAAATATCTGATGGACGCATGACATGGCCTGAAGCACTTGTGTTAAGCGTTTCCAGTCCTAGCAACCCTTGATAGATATGTCCAATATTCTTGGTTGTCACACAATTCAATGTATGACTCTCTGTCTCACTGAGGAATATCACAAAACAGGGCTGGGTATGTGTTTTTTCAATCAATTTCGTTTATTTTAACGCAATGGAGAACAATGAATCCTCTGGCTTTGAGGCAGCCAGTTATTTATGCTTTCTTGCTCCATAAATTAGCAACAAGTGATCAGATTTACTCAAACTCGGTGTCAACCTTTAATGTGAAGTCTCTTCTGTCAATAATCTTAGAAACAGAAACATTGGATTTATGGCTGCTCCGCAGAAGCCATTCAAACAGCACACATTTTTTGGGACACCCTGTTGGTGATGAAGTTTCAAGAAAGACACATTCTTGCCGAGACAGCAGACCCAAGAATAGTAAAGAAAGAGAGATTTTTCTAATTTTTACCTAGCTTTTACCACTCTTTGCAAAACAAATTATTGCGGATGAGAACTCTTTTTACAAATACCGGGTGCGCCAGAATAAACTATGCACGTTTTTGCAGGCCACAATAAATCGTACACTTGACCGATTTTGAAGATATATGATTTAATTGTGAGCAGAAAGCCTGAATTAGATACTGGAATTTTTTGCAAATTTTTTTCTTTTCAGTTTTTGAGCTAAAAGCGAGTTTCCTAAAATTCTAGATTTCGAACTGTTCCTAAAATTTAGTTGGCAATCAGAAAATAGAATTTTCAATACCTATTGTTTGACCACGTGACCACCACATGCCCATATTTGGAGAGTAGTCACAAAGAAATTATTTAAAATTGTTAATAAATCTCAACAATATATACACCATTCGATTCGTCTTAATGAGTACTTTAATTTGATATATAATATATTCATATTCGCTAACATCATCAGTTTATCATCTATATGACGCCATTAATCTTTATGACGTCATATTCCTAATGAATGAGTAATTTTTTCATGCAAAAGTGATGGAATTACCTCAAATATCGATGAAGGTACTAGATTTCACCAATAAGACGCGAAATTAATGGTTAAAATCATAATTATAGAGCTAACAATTTTGCGTTGAATCAAGTTTTCATTATTTAACTAGTTAATTTATTAGAAACCACAAATATCCGTATGAAATCATATGAAACTACGAATTAATGGTATCAAGCAGGCATTTGGATAGTTTTGTGCCAATTTTATCTAGTTATTTGCTAATAATGGGCCCTTTTCTTCAAATAGCTCAATTTCCTTAAAATTTGCATTGTTTTTGCTTGCCTAGCAACCAATCACGTGACTATTGATTGATTGATGCTATTTTTAGATTTACCTTTGTTCAATTACGACACAGTGCACGTTTCATTTTCATAGCTGTTATACTTGCGGAGAAAAACAAATACGCCCCCCTCCGGTAGAAGATCACTTTTTTTACCCGGTTAAGAAACACCGGTTAGGGTTAAGAAACTGCATTCCGTAAAAGCTCTATTAAGCCCGGGGGGGCTTATTTCATTTTGGACACTTTTTTAGTCCTTTTTGCNACGGAACAAGAAGATTTTTTCAATTTTTAGGTAGCATGATATGTAACGTATCATGTGAAAATTTTAATGGAATACAGAAAACACTTTACTGATATTTGCTCTTTTCAATGCAGTATTAAAGATTGTTTTGAGGGTTTAGACGATGGGATGCTTCCAATGCTTCATGAGGTTCCTGTTTCTGACGATAAAAGTGAAGATCTTCTCTCCTCCTTCGATACTACTTGCCGTTTCATTGGTGAGTTCTTCATTTGAATCCTTCGTTACATCTTTATCATTTTGCTCCCAGGGAGATGGACTCAAGACCTCAGGTATCAATATTTGAAAAATATTGATGTAATTAAATAAATGGAGAATATTTGGTAGCCTGTGGAATTTGATATAAGGGGGGGGGGCTTAATTGAGAGGGGGGCTTAATAGAGCTTTTACGGTATCAGTCCAGGACCTTATCAGTTTCTTGTAAAGAATGAACCTACATTTCATTCAATTCTAAGCATTGTAAGTAGTTTATCACACTAAGAGGCTCCTTTCTTACGTTAACTCTGAGCTCAACAGTGTGTTTCTGAAAAACCGGGTGTATCTGATTTTGGTGACTTTCGTGTCAAACATATTTGGTCTCGTTAGATATCTCCGAAAAACGAATTCTCTCGAGATGTTCGCCGAGCTTTGAGTTTTTGAGAAATACCGACAACCGAGTTTATCAGAAAAACCGGGTTTCTCAGAAAAACCGAGTTTATCAGAAAAACCGGGTTTTTCAGTAAAACCGAGGTTATCAGAAAAACCGGATTTTTCAATAAGACCAAGGTTATCAGAAAAACCGGATTTTTCAATAAGACCGAGGATATCAGAAAAACCGGATTTTTCAGTAAAACCGGGTTTGTCAGAAAGTTTATCAGAAAGACCTTGTCTTGTTTATACCAAATGTTGGAACGGGAGATGCTTCAGGGAGGTGATAAAGCCTCAATTTCACAACTTTTGCTTGAGGACCGCGGGACCCCTACTTACGACCACCATCATGTTTGCACTGAAAATGCAGATGTCTGAGTGTGTCGACGTTCGAAATGGCATCGGATAAAAGAGCATAGAAATTCATTTGACTGTTTGAACTTCTGTTTGAACTCGAATCCATTGCTACGTTTTATAAATGCTTCCTTGACATCGATAGCACGTGGTTATGAAGAAATCCAAAAAGTTCTCAGCAACGATATAGCATATTTCTGAAAAACCAGACGAACTCGTTTTTGGAAAGACTCGGTTTTTCCGAAGTACTCGGTTTTTCTGCAAATTCTCGGAGTAGCTCGGTGCAGTTGACAAATCTCATTTCATTTTCATTTCATTTTTTAACATTTATACAGGGTAAGTATTCAACGTATAATACAAAAATTGATTTACAAACTTTAAGAAAGAAAAAGCAACTTACAATATCAAGATAAAAACTAATGTATAAGTATTAAAAGTCAAAAGGAAAAGTATGATTATGTACAGGATCTGGCATTTTTCAATGACGATTTGAAATGTGTGAAAGTACTGGCCGTCTTATTTTCTCTTTTTAGTTTGTTCCAAAGTTTGGTCCCTCTACGGTATATGAGAAGCATTTTTGGCCACATGCGGTTTTCGCAGAAATCTCGAAATCTCAAATCTTTTAGAAAAACCAGGTTTTTCTGAAATGGTGACAATTTCATCAGAAAAGCTTAGTTTTTCAGAAAAACCGGAGATAAACTCAGTTTTTCACAGAAACTGAGTTTATCTACGAAAAATAAGCCCGGTTTTTCTGCAGATAAACTCGGTTTTTCTAAGAAAAACTCGATTTATCTGATGTTAACTTTCGCTTGCCATAACCGCCTGCGTCCCAGGTCCCAGCTGATTCCCGGGTCCCACCTGAGTCCCGGATTATCCAATTTCGGTATGCCCACCACAAGTCAGATCACAGACACTGTGTGACTTTAAGTGAACAACCAGTACTTGAAAAATTTCTCAGTAGTGCTATCCCACAATTAGTAGTAGGTAGGACGCGCTATGAAGCTAGTGAAGAATGGAGTTGGGAGATTTTTGAGTACCCCAAGAATTTCTTTAATTGCAATGACTTTCAAATTCTAATGTCTGTTAGTGTTGACCAATTAAAAAGTACGCTGTCTGGCTCCCTATTGTCATCTCGTATAACAGTTGATCTCGTATTACATCCAAACCGGCATTTGAAGCCACAAAATATTTCTTCTGTCATCTTGAAAGGACAGCAATTGCAAGGTGTCACGAAAACAGTGCTAGGAATAAATACAGTTCATACAAGCAATCATGATTCTAAAAATAACATCATATGCTAATTGGTCACATGATTCGTTGCTAGGCAACGCAAAAACAATGGAAATTTGATGATTTTGGCTCTCCTCCTAAAAACGTAATATTTTCAACCAAAAATAGTCAATAAATAACTTTAAAGTTATAAATATGATACATATTGATTGTTCTTAATGAAAATAGTCAAAAATTCTATTTTTTTGGAATTCTATTGCTATCACAGCTGTCAATCAAAGCCATGGTTGATACCTAAACAAATTAGTTGATGCTTTATTGGCATTTAAATGCATTTTTAGTGATAAAAACAATATGAAATTGATCTTGAATCCTTAATTAGTCAATTTTAATCATAATACACTAATTATTTCATATTTTTATTATAAATATGACGTCATATATAAGTATGACGTCAAAGATCTTAAATTTTGATGATGTCAGCAAAATACAAACAGTTATATATCAAATGAAAGTAGATTTTGAGACAAACTGATTGGTACCAATTGCATTGAAATCAGATGTGTACGAGAAAAGTTATGCATGTTTTACTGATTTTCTGAGACACCTGTTGCCAAGTATGGGCATGTCATAGTCACGTGATCAATTATATAAGAATGAACTATTGTTAATTTGATGCAATATTAAATTTAATCAAACGTCTCACAAGTTTCAGTGTTTTATCATGCTTAGTTTAAGAGTAAGTACAGGAAGTATGGGTAAGGGGCCTGTTTTGCCTCCCTCATGTAGAATAGGGTTAATATGTTCTGGAACTTTCTACTTGTGAACAGGAACATTTTCTCTTTAAGATAGGTCTTGCACAGCGCAAAAGGATATATATCTAATAGATTTGGCAATTTATCAAAACCATTATTAATAGAATATAGATCATTATTGTCAACCTTTACATATCATAGATTTTCATCATTCAACCACAATATATGGTACAATGACGACGAAAGTCCAGCATGTCCTGAAAATCTTGATTTGGTGGCAGATCTTTTTCATTTGTATTTTTGGAAGGAAGATATTTTTGAAGAATAAGAAATATTGCATTATAAAAGGCAGCTAGCTGAATTCTTGGGCCGGGGAGGGGGGATAGTGGCATTGTAAGGAAATTGGACTTGCTACAAGTCTCTCTCGCGGAAAAACGGGGGGAGGAAAAACGGGNGATTTTCATCATTCAACCACAATATGATGGTACAATGACGACAAAAGTCCAAAGTCCAGCATGTCCTGAAATCTTGATTTGTTGGCAGATCTTTTTCATTTGTATGTTTGGAAGAAAGATATTTTTGAAGAATAAGAAATATCGCTTAATAAACGGCAGCTAGCTGAATTCTTAGGCGGGGGGGGGAATAGTGGGATTGTGGGGAAATAGGCTAATAGAAATTTAGGATTTTCCGTACATACCCCTTGTGATTCTAGGTGGCACATTCCATTGACAGACATCAATGCAAATTCTAACAACTGAGTAGAACTGAGTGATGATGAATGCAAGGTGAATTTTGACGATCCATCATAGCCTCTTGATTTCCTTAGGAGGTTAAGTAAGCAACCATGAACAAGGAATTCCAGAATGATGCATTTTGGTCCTAGAAATGACAAACATTAGACATCTATCAACTGGAACAATTTTCTTAAAGGATTACTATGTTACAGTCAAACTTCCGTCAGTTGAATCCCTTCTGATCGAGACCATTAATCCGACTCTTAAATAACAATCTAAGTTATTGCTTAGTCAGATATATTCCGACTTCTGTTGGAATTAAGGCGCAAAAGAACAGAAGCTATCAAAGTAATTCATTCTCTACTCTAGCTTTTCCCTGTTTTGATACCAGGTATCAAGCAACACATTTCTAAATCATAAGTAATTCTATTATGAAAAAATAAATCAGAAATAACCTTGCATTGTGCAACAGCCAAGCAATCTGACGACATTTGAGTGCGCTTTCATTCTTTTCATGATTTCCAACTCTGTTTTGAAATCTTCTTTGTCTTCCATTCTGGCAGAGTCTACGGGAAGGAGGGTTGAAACAACATAGCGCTAAAATCGGTGTAAAATCATATTACAGTTTTCTTTGAATTAAATGGTTTGGAAGGAACTTACGGTTCTTTGCTGTAAATCTGCAATGGAAGTTTATTGATATCTGGATTCATTTCAAAATGGTTGCATTTGTTAGATGTAAGGCTGTGACGTCATACAATTTCCAACTCCTAGACCAGAAAAGCTAACGATTTCTGCTATCCATCAACTTGTAGGCCTTTATAAACTATGATTTTAGTGAAGATTGTATCATTTTTCCTCTATTGGTTTTGGATTGACGATAATTTAATTTTTTCAAAATCATTAAATCGCTGAAGAGGCCTCAGAGGTGAGGCGAAAGCTAAGACCAAAAAGAAATGGCGCAATGATTGAAAATAATTGCAAGTAGAACCAATTTAGATTTTATGAATAGCATTATATTGCCTCCATGTTGAAAAAAATCAAGGTATCAAAAAACTTTCACGGCAGATTTACAGCAAAGTAATGTAAGTTCCTTTCAAGCCATTCAATTCAAAGAAAATGGAATAGAAATTTACACCCACCTTTTTAAAGATTTGAAAGATTTGAGCCCTATGAAGGAGAGCGTCGAGACAGAGAGCAGCTCACGAGGACGATAACAAAGAAGCAAAATATCTCCGGATGTATTTACGATTGCACCAAAGCAAACAAAGTTTTTGAGATTTACACTACATTACATTTAACAAGGGGACAACTAAATTGTCGATTCAAGTTAGGAGAGCTTGCAAGATTGACCTAAATTGGTGAAATGTATACAAAAATTTAAGGTAAACATATTAGGCTGTTATTCATCGACATCTTGAGATATTTTTGAATTCTTGTAGAACAGGTACACACCAACGTCTGTAAAATCGGTATCTTCTCAAAATGTTTGGGAATTTCATTCGCCTGACCTACTTCTTGAGTTCTATGATTGACGGTAAAATTGCTCGAAGATACCGGTTGAGTCAATAAAAAGAATCCCTGTTTGAAAATCACCATTCCCTGAATATCAAGATGATGATATTGGGAAACATAACATTTAACAGAGCAGACATGTTCAAATGGACCTCAATATTTACCAGACAGAAATCGGCCACTCCATTCTGAAGTTATGAGAGATTTTCTCCAGAAAGCACTTTCGAGAAATCTTCAAAACAGGCTCAAAACAATGACCATCATTTCCCAAGCTTCCTGCCTTATCTCAATGAGTTCAACACATTCTGACATGTTTTATCTTCTTGGGAAGATGAAATCGTCCGGAATAACGTTCATTTGCCCCGAGGGATGAAATTTTCATCTGCGAATGGGATGAAGCGTGCCAAAGCAAGCCACATCATTATATACAACATGTAAAGCATATAACATATGCAACATATAAGATATATATATACAAGGCATTGCTATAAGGCATAGACATACCAGAAATTTGGTCGTGATTTTTAGGCAGTTTTTGGAAGTTCCTTGGAGGGGCTTCCTCGAGAAAACATCTTATAATTTCAAAGCGGAGTGGCCGATTTCAGGCAAGTAACATTTAAAACGTATCTGAGCATGTTCACTATTAAATGACATATTTGCTCAGACAATGATGAACAACATGCGGTGCTTATAATATGCTTGGCATATGTGATGAATTACCTTTGAGCATTTTGACAGCAACTTTAGAAACTCCTTTGTTGCCACTGATATTGATGGCATTGGCCAAATATACGACACCAAATTCGCCTTCTCCTAGGTCTTTCAGCCTGGCAAGATCATCCAGTGGAAATTCAAACATATCATTTGGTATTTCCAGATAGTAAGGTTCTAACAAAGAAATATTGAATAATTCTTACAGAATCTTTCAGAACTTCCAACAGTCATGGCTGCAGTAATTAACAAATAACACAATTGCAAGAGGGAAAACAAAGCTTGAAAATCAGAGACAAATAATCTGTTCTAATGAACAGTACATTCTTTAAGCACCCTCCCTTATTTGAGTCAAAATATACCCATGCAACCACAGTAAATTCATAACTTAAGACCCCAAAGTGCAAAAAGAATTCGTTTCAGACCTCGTAAGATTTCATTCTTCACATTCAACAAAAGAAAACCTCTTCCAGTTATTTTGAATTCCCAGCGCGCATGATTGTCTTGTAAATGCATGATTCATTTTGGACTAATAAAAAATGAGATCAACATTCTCTCAATTCAGAATAACTCATACGAATCCTTACCACTTTAAAAGAATTCTTATGAAGGCAAGTTTGCTAAGTTGCGAATGAAATGAACTGTACAGTATATGTTGACGATCAGTGAAGGTGAATGCGAAGTTGCAGTTTTTAGCGCCAAGCGCTGGTATCGCAGAAGTAGAATAGGCCTAATCGAGTCCGCGACCCTTTGTCATGACGCTCGAGTGGTGGGGCTCTACCAGGTATCAAACCCTGTCCGCCTGACTGTTCTGGCTACAAAGTCGGTGGCAGACATTTGTATGTCATCGAACATTTAAGAATGGACGATCAGTAAACAAATTTAGAGTGATTTCTAGAAAATTTGACAACTTTTGAGCAACTTTTCAAGACCTTTGCAGCGACGTTTCTAGACATTCTGAGCTACTTGTGGAAAGATCTATTTTGAAAGTAGCAATTTGAACGATTCTAGCATTTGAAGGATTTGAAACAATAAAATGGCAGGAAAAAAACTCTCTTAAGAAAGTTTTTACAGTTAAATCTGTAAGAGTATTGTTTTTGGCCAAAAAAAAGAAAAATGATGAAGTCATGGAAAATACAACAATTAGATTAAAATAAATTAGATATTCGGAAGTTTCACATTAAGTTACATATTAAGACGAAATTTCATCTTTCTAGCCCTTGCCAATTCGGAGTTCTGAGGGGGGGGGCTAATTTAGCCCCCCCCCCCTCGGCCTGAGAATGCTCAAAAGAGCCCGGTCCAGATAGGGTTAACAGCTTCCATGACGATGAAAAGTGTAGAAACCCAATTTAAAGAATATAACTGGATATCGCCCCAAAAGCATACACATTTGATTGGGTCTACTGATGTGAATTAAGCTCCAATCACCCTAAGCACTCTCAAAACACTAGCTAAGTTAAGCTAAGCTAGCTAAGCACTCTCAAAAAGATTCTCCTCGGTTAACTTGAACATAGATACCCTGCTTGTTGATAGTGGTACCAAGAGAGTGAAAATGTCGGTCATTAATGCTGCAAACTTGCGTCCACTTCCAAATCAGAGCTTCGATGGAAGTGAAGGTGAAGGCGATAAGGCGGTTTTTATCATAATAAAAGTGCTGGGATCAGAAGTAGCTATGTGCTAATCGAGTCCTCGACCCTTTCTGATGACTCTCGAGTGGTGAGCTCTACCTGGTATTAAACCTTGTTCACCTGACTGTTCTGGATGTAAAGTCATTGGATAACGCCAACTGCTCCAAAGCACCTTTAACACATTTGGTGTGCATTTGCCGCAGCACATTCTAGAAGCAAATTGAAATCCAAATCCGAAATATGGACAAATATATAAAAAAGCAGACAGAATGTAATATGATCTTACATTTTCAAGTCTTATCAAGGCTATCGTTGATCTATTTGATGTGATTCAAGAATATTTTTAGGCCAAACCACCAAAGCATCAACGCTCTGATTTGGCGGTGGATGCAAATTGGAGCTATAAAGTTCACTACTTCTGCTGTCAAGGTAACAATACCAACAAATGAGGTGCCTATGTTCAAGTCAATTATCGAGGAACATTTCTACGCTGGAGCCAACCAAATCCGCCTACTTTTTGCGACATCCGGTAGGTTGACTTGACGATAAGCGCATTACCTTCCTCGTCCATGCTGAAGTCTGGGTTTGTTACCCCATCAACGCTATTTCCATAGTACTCCGTGTTGAGCTACAACAAATTAAAGTAGATCAAATTGCCACTTCACTAGGATAACTTCTACATACACCGGGTGAGGAAACAAATTGATGCGTTTCTTAGCCTGCAGGCATAGGGAAACTGCTATCTATTCATTAGATCTTTTTCAGTTGATTTCATTTTCAAAAATCCCCTCTAATAAATCAACTCTACATACCCACCAATGTCATTAATGGTAGCAAATTTAAAATTCAATTTAGGCAGACTAAATTGGTAAGTATAAAGAGCTAGAGTGAGATTAGGGGGATTTCTGAAACGAGGGGCTCTTTAAATAGGCAAGCTAATCGAGGAGGAAAAACCCCTATCCAAAAAGGAAAAATTGACCAATCTAGATGTTATTTGAAACAACAAGGATAGATAGAAATTTTTATTGACACCTAGATACGACGTGATTGGCGATTGCAGACAAAGCGAATTCCATGCCCAGTTGGTCAAATCATTTTTGTTTGTCTTCTTATTTTATATCGAATATTAACAAAAACAAAGCAAGCAGCAAGAATTGCTCGCATGTTGTGAATTCCAGGAAAGACCTTTAACCCTATCTGACCTGGGGGGGGGGCGGATTCCGCCCCCCCTAGTACATTTTTGTTTACACCGTTTTCCACACATGCAGCAGGCCTCTGATACTTCGTAAGTTTAACTTTGTATCATAGAGCAATTAAATTGCAACAATTTGGACATTCTATTTTTAGCCTTGTTTCCATGGTTACCAATTTTTCATACTGCACTCTGTGAAAAACATACTTTGTATCTNACGCTGGAGCCAACCAAATCCGCCTACTTTTTGCGACATCCGGTAGGTTGACTTGACGATAAGCGCATTACCTTCCTCGTCCATGCTGAAGTCTGGGTTTGTTACCCCATCAACGCTATTTCCATAGTACTCCGTGTTGAGCTACAACAAATTAGAGTAGATCAAATTGCCACTTCACAAGGATAACTTCTACATACACCGGGTGAGGAAACAAATTGATGCGTTTTTTAGCCTGCAGGCACAGGGAAACTGCTATCTATTCATTAGATCTTTTTCAGTTGATTTCATTTTCAAAAATCCCCTCGAACATATCAACTCTACATACCCGCCAATGTAATTAATGATAATAAATTTAAAATTCAATTTAGGCAGAAGTATGAAGAGCTAGAGTGATATTAGGGGAATTTCTGCAACGAGGGGCTCTTTAAAAATAGGCAAGCTAATCGAGGAGGGAAAACCCCTATCCAAAAAGGAAAAATTGACCCATGTAGATGTTGTTTGAAACAACAAGAATAGATAGAAATTTTTATTGACAACTAGATACGACGTGATTGGCGATTGCAGACAAAGGGAATTCCATGCCCAGTTGGTAAAATCATTAAGAAAAACAAAGCAGGTAGAAAAAATTGCTCGCATGTTGTGAATTCCAGAAATTATCTTTAAGAGCAAATATGACCACAGATCGCAAGAAGAAGGATATATCTAAACTTATACCTCGGGAATTGTATTTATTTGGTATTTAGTTCAAATATAGTTCAAAATCTGAGTAGGAAGATATGGTCTTCCCAACATAAGTAGTAGACTCATTAAACGTCCAGTTGCTACTTGGTCAATCATGAAAAATCTTCATAAAAACCACAAACCTGACTATACACAAAGATACCATAGAGAGCATGAAATTCAACAACGACTGTTTGGCTATTTATGATTCAAACTTAGTTTCTCTCAAAATATATTTCATGCGAAGCAGTTCAAAGGATTTAAACGCATGTTGAGTTATCAATCAGCTACGCAGAGCTTATGGATGAGCATCTGTCTTGGAAGTTTCACACAACTGAACTTTGCAAAAAACTTTCCAGAACTGCTGGTATTTTCTCCAAAGTACGGCACTATGTCCCGTTGCTGATGACTCACTTCTCTCTCTCTTCAACTCGCTATTTTCATCAAGGCCGTACATAGCGGGGGGCAAGGGGGGCAGTTGCCCCCCCAGAAACTTTCAAAGTTAAGTCATTTTTTATTGTAAAATGTATATCACGTTCGACTGCTGAAGTTATAGAGATATTCAAATTTGCAAACAACCCACAGGCGGAATAATATCATTTAAACAGATATATTGCACATAGATACCATGAATACCTTTTACCATAAAAAATCGGTTTCAGAAGCTTCGCTCTGCAAAATTTCAGTTTCATGCAGCTGAAATCTGACTTTGATCATTAGATCAATGACTGGTATGCAGAGGCTCATTAATTTATGAGTTGTCTTTGCTATTTCATACTTTTAAATAAAAATAATACAGTAACTGTTGTGTTGCCTAAAGATAATTTTTCAGTGGCTCAGCGGAGATGCTTGGTAACCTTAGTGAATCAAAGGTTTTGAAGCCCTAAGGATCCACCATCTGACAAAGAAAGCCTAGTACGTTTGCAAAAGCAGTTTAAAAACATTAGTGCATTGAATAACAACTCTCGTAAGTCCTTATTACAAAATTTTCTCCAGCAAAGTATCTGATCTACTTTGATTGCTTGAACGGTGCCGTAGATGACGTCTAAAATAATGTAAAGTACATTAAGTATATGAGTTTTTCAAGTAAATATGAAGAAATATTTGGCATATTGCACAAGGAATTTGATGAATATTTCACTGCAACACAAAGACAAAGGAGAAGTCAAGAAATATTTGCAATGATCTAGGGTAACTTGGTTTGGGATGAATTCTCCAATGTTTCGTTGCCTCCCAAGAATAACTGTCCAGAGCAAATATTTTCTAAGCATTTCAAGTGAAAACATGCCCATCTGCTCCATACTATCCGCGAAGTTGGAGGCCCTTTTTTTTTGGTGCATGGAGGCCCTTTGTTGCATGTCGGAAATGCAACCACCATCCGACCACCGGCTACGCCACTGCATTTATAGAACTCGTAAGCATAGGATTCATGATATATTCCTTCTTAAACAAATTTTGAAGGGTATTTTGTAGTGATCTCAACATTTTTCTGAAGGCAAGCCCCCGGGCCCCCATTTTTCTTTCTCCTTGACTCACTTCGCCCTGAGTCCTCTAGCATTCACTGCCCCCCTGCTGAAAACTTCCTGCGTATGGCCTTGATTTCATCCTTCCTCAACTATAAGATCTTGGCATGGGGGCTGACTTAGGATTCCTATTGGGACCAACTCTTCCGACTTCAGAAAAAAATACTGCGTTGTATTAAATTTGAACCCTTCTCTTCTCCCAGCACACCACTCTTTCAGTCATTAAAATTTTTGAAGCTTGAAGATGTTCTGTACTTAAATATCTTAGCCTTTGTCTATAAATCTATCAATAAACTATCTCCTTCTTGCTTTCATGATTACTTTCAGCCTAATGCAGCTGTTCATACGATAGGGACTCGTCAGGCTACTAGATGTGATCTTTTCAAATCTCTTGAAAATACTACCTTATATGGTCTTATATACAAGATTTCAATGCATCAATTTAATTCAAGATTGCCTAGATAATCTATATATTACAAACAATTGGCATACTCTTATTGCCACAAAAAGACCTTTAAGCAATATTTTCTTGGAAAATTTAGATAACATTTTCTTTAGTTACTATCAAGGCCCTGTATCATAGTCTATATTCTAGCCTAAAATTTTCAAAACGCAAAGTTTGAAATTCTTAAAAGTCTAGATTGACGCTTCGTGTTTTCAAAAAATTTATCCTTGAGTTATCTAAAATCAAACTCCTTCGCAACAACCACTAAGACCTTTTTGCTCTCTTAGAAAAAATTATCATAGAACTGTAGACGTACCGATTCTTTAAAGATACCATAAGGATTGAAACTGCCATCGCGTTTACGTTGCCATCTCATTGTGTAGTGACTTCTTTGTATTGGTGCCTCTTCCTCCGCTCTCTTTTTAATTTTGGCAACGATTGCCACCAGAAGTACGATGAAGAAAATCATACCAGCAGTTGAAGACAAAACTATTGTCATTACATTCTTTGAAGCAGCTTTCTTCTCTGTGATGAAGAAAATATTCATACTATGGCATGATTTTGGAATCTGGACAAAAATTACAATAGTTTCAAGCATGATTGTAAAGCCAGCCTTCTGCTTCAAATTTTCCAACATTAATTCATCAAATGAAATTCATTGATTCAATTTATACCAAGGATCACGCATTCCTAACTGCAAGCATTACCTGGCCAATTAAGAAAGCACTCGAATTTTCTTGTGTTTGTTTGTTTATTTGTTTTTTTCCTGAAGTGTCTGAAGTATGCCAGATAGGTAGTATTCACTAAGGTCGAAGAGCTAAGCCTATCTTTTCATTATTGATTTAAAAAAAAGACTAATGATTACAGAGTAGCTGATTACTGCCTGAAACTACAGAGCGTTAGCGATTCTCAAAACCTCAGACTAGTTAGCCAGCACATTGCCACTGAGCCATTCCTGCAACGTCAAGTGTTAATTCAGAGATATGGATAAATCAATCTTTATGCAAGGTAGTTCTTCTTACCAGATTTCGTTGCATTATCATTGATAACTATACTAGTTGTTGACAATTGCACAATCTTCTTCTCCTTTACTTTCAAAAGCACTCTCGTTTCTAGCCAGGGACCTTCACCTGCTGTGTTTCTAGCTCTGACCTGGAACGATAAGTTAGTTTGCTACTAATTCTTTAAAAAACTTACCATTCATTTATTCATTCACTCACTCAGTCAATCGTTCAATCGTTCATTCATTCATTCATTCATTCATTTATTCAATTATTCATTTATTCATTTATTCATTCATTCGTTCAACTAATTGATGTATCACTCGATCGAGCGTTTGATCGCTCTATGAAACAATCAACGAAATAACAAAGAATTATGCCATTCGGTTTATCACTAAAAACCTATTAGCTAATCTCGTTTGTTAAATCATGTTGCCTTTTAGAAAAAGTAGCTTTTAATAAACACATTCATCGTCTGAACAAATCATATTTTTTTGGATGAGAACCTATTTGTGAAACTTCAAATTCTTAATCTCATAGGCCTTCAATAGACTTTAAGCCAAGATGCATTGCGTTCTTTAATCGAATTCTTGCAGAATCGTTAAAGGTTCGTAAATCAAATGAAATGCATCTTGGTAAAAAGCTCCTTGATGCCATCCTCTTTTCAATTTTTGATATCAAATGCATAGCTATGAAAGATTCATTTTTTAAAACATTCAATCATTAGCAAAAATTGTCCTTTCCTAGACTTGCTTAAGTGTGGTAAATGTGCTGGTCCATCTGGTGCATTCTTTGACAGATTCCTTTTTGCCTCAGTTATTAATTGGGAAAATATGTACAGTGATCAGTTTCCGTGTCAAGCAGTATGAAGTAATAGTCCAAGCCGCAAACGGTCTTTTAACATTGTAATAGATAAAAAATCTAATTGTAAAAGACGCCCATGTCCCATTTAGCCAAAGCTCAGTAAAGAAAGTTTCTGGAAAGTTCCATATTTCAGTGCAAAATCATGCTTATCATGAAAAATTCTCCAAAAGATTTATTGCGTAAATCAAGCAATGGAAGTGGTATTACTTGATTCCATTTCTAAATTGTTGCAATACGGTTATCACAGTGATTACATCACGGTGATTACTGCTTTTGTACTCAGCCCGTTATTAACAACGAATCAACGAATCAACTAATCAATCAATCAGTTGTTATTTACCTTGCAAGTTATATTCATAGATCTGCTGACATTTGTTACGTCAAAACTCACAAACGTTTGTTGGCTTCTCCTCAAAGACCAATAGGAGCATTTGATTTCATACGAAACTGCATTATCACGTACAAGGACCGGAGAATTCCAAGTCAATTGCAGCATCTTCTGATAGTGAACTGCTTGCAAATCTCGGATTCCAGAAGGCACTAAAAAGCAAAGAAGCAATGTTTTGAATTCATTCTCTAGTTTGTGGACTATGACGGCCTTACCGGATTTTCAATTGTTGCGATTATTTTGAAAGACTAATTTAGATCATAAAAATTTCCCCTCGATATCCGTCAATCGATGCAATCGTTAATTTCTTCGTAAGACCCTGCATGGGAGTCCTGTAAACTGACGAAATCATTAGCCAGGCCCTCTATTCATGATCAAGGCCTTGCCAAAGTTACAGACACACGTGCAGTATTATCAGGAGAGAAAGAAAAAGTTAAGAAATCGTTGCCAGTCAGCAGGAAGACCAGTTGTGATCTACAGCTCATTGTTCTGATTGAGAGATATATCTTCACTAGACTAAAAAGCACAAGTTTTTAATGTCTTTTGTATTTTCTTCGCAGTGCAAGAAATGATGAGGCATCCCAGTGGAGAAATTACTATTTCCTGACTATTTCTATTCGACCCTGATGATACCTCGTGTGTGTATACGAAGAAAATCCTGTTTAAAAATGCATCAAAGTGACCAATTTCAATGGAGGAAGGATTTTGATCTAAATTAATATTTTGGCAGAATAAAAAAATATGATTCACGACCATCAGTTCGGGTAGCTAAACGCGACGTCACAGTCCAACAAACTTCGCACATTTTTTTATTCGTCCGGTGTATTACTATGTCATTGAATCAATTAATTTTCTTAAGTAAAGAAATCGTTGCCAGTCGAAAGAAATCGTTGTAACTTAATTTTCTTAAGTTAATACTAGAACTTTTAATTTCTGAAACGGTCAGTCCTTTCAAATTCTTTACTTGGCCCATTCGCAAAGTGACATGAGCATGAGCAAAAATTCACGACCAAATGTCCTAATGTTGCTGCTTTATAACACTCATTTGAAAACGTTATAGCACGTGTTATGCTCTTGGAAAAATGACAAATGCAACCCCGGCCAGTTTTCCAAGTGGATGGATTCCATTCAAACAAATTCCAACGGATTAGATTTACATCGCCACTTTCAAAACAAAGGGAACACATTTTCACATCACTGGCACATTGGATAAACAGCATGTTTTTCATTACATGCATGCATAGCAATTTATTTCAATCATATCCCAGTGGTTCAAATACTAAATGCATCACTTACTTCCTGGCATAGTTTGAAATTTGACAGAACTTGATGCTCTCTTTGCTCTTCCAGAGATATTTACAATTGCATTTTCTGAGTATACCATAAAGCTGTACCATGTGTATGGTTCGAGGTTCGACAGAAAAACACTCGAAGATGTTATGTTCTCTCGTGGTGGTATATATTTGATCTTCTTGCAAATTTTTGCAGCATTCAAGGTGCATTCAATAGAATACCACAGGGGTAATGCTCCTCGTTTTACTGGCTCATTCCATGAAATCAAGACTGACGCATTTTGTAGTTTGCTGGTCATTATATTGCTTGGCTGAGATGGCAATGCTGTGAAAGGAAAGAATAACCACTTTAGTGCATATGAAAAATGAACCTACTGTATTTTTGGAATTTAATGTCTGTTGGAAACTTTCCATCTCGAGTTACAGCTAAGTCACTTTAGTAAGTAGCATCCTTCATTAAACCTTGGGCAACTTGCCAATACCAGTTTGTTTTGTACGCTTGATCGATGTCAGCTCTCACTTAGATATTGTTGGGGATATGAATTGTATATCAGTTCTTTGAGGTAAGCCGCCGGGCATTCCCATACAAAACGCGTAAATGAGTTGCATTCTCAATCAATTTTCATGTGAATGCAGCAAACAGAAAGCATTGGATACCATGGTTGTGTCGTTCGCAAACAGAAAGCATTGGATACCCTGGTTGTGTCGTTCGAAAACAGAAAGCATTGGATACCATGG
>REGL01000181.1:263098-282800 GCA_004194395.1 Aurelia aurita complex sp. Pacific | reverse complement strand
ATTATCCTGATTCAGAAGCTAAATCAGATGATGTCACAAAGATCGTGTTTCCAGAAGAAGATGATGATATTGAAAGCATAATCGAGCATCCTATTGATTTCAAGAATTTGCCTGAGGCACAAGAGGATATCGAGCCAGTGGGAGAAAGAAGTGAAGATAATCCGGTGAAGGCGACGTATGAAGAGACATCCATGCAACAAGTCAGTAATATAGGAGCAAAGAGAGAGCCAAAGCCTCCAAAAAGATTGCTTGAAGAGATTTTAAATTATGCTGAACAATGTTTTATGGCAGAATCGTTAACATCAGAAACTGATGAACCAAAGTCTCTTAATGAAGCTTTGAATGGTGAACATTCTGATCAATGGAAGGAAGCTATGGATTCTGAATATTCTTCTTTATTGAAGAATAAAACGTGGGAATTAGTATCACCACCTGAAGGAAAAAACTTTGTTGGTTCACGCTTGATTTTAAAAGTCAAGCGTAATGCAGATGGCTCATTAGATCGGTTTAAAGCAAGACTTGTCGCTCAGGCGTGGATTCAGTGGGGGGCGGGGGGCCATGCCCCCCCAAATTTTAGAATTTCTCTTAAAAACCATTGTCTTAGATAAAGAATCGAATGAATTTGAAACCTTTACTGCCTTAAATAACCATGGCACAGGCACAGCTACACGATAACTCAGCTAACTACAAGCCAGTCTAACAAAACTCACAAACTAAAGTACAATTCATCAGAAAGTGTGAAAAAGATGCGATTCTGAATAAAAATTTCATTCTGTGGAAATCGAACTTGGATATAATTTCTTTCATTCACTTTGTCAAATTGTCGTTGTGAGTTAGGATTCTCCAGTGAACTTACACTCTTTTTTTATATAAGAATATTGTTGATATGAATATTCAGGCTCAGAATCGTCCAAATTTTAAGAATATTATAAGAATATTGCTCAGCCTCAGCTCGCATATATGTGTCTCATTTTTTAGCAGTTACCTGTTTTGCGATGTTCATAACATAGAATCGCATGACTGACGTAGATATCTCATTTTTTCAAAAAGCATGTTTAAAACCTTTATGATCGTTACTGACATGACATTTCTTTCAACAATGTTCCCTTGAAACCATATCAGTTTTGAAAAAATAAGAATACTTTAAGAATATGTTGAGGCTCAAAAATAAAGATTCTTAAGAATATTGAGGCTGGACAAAATTTATAGTATTCTTATAAAAAAAAGAGTGCAGCTGTTGATATCTATTTATGATAGATTTCGCAAAGACTCGTATCTTCTGTTGTGACAGTTATATAAAGTGTTAATCAAAAGTCATTTCAATTTTACGGTAACACAGTTTAGAATACAGGTGAACCTTGCAGAAACCATTAGAAACTTGTTGCGCTATGAGAATTTTGATAACTTAGTGACGCCAATTATGGAACTATTATGCTATTATGGAACTTGAGGGAACTTACAATCGGACATTTCAACTAACATTGAAATGCCTCTGATTCGTGAATTTGAGATATAACTTGTTTTTATGCCAAGTTTTTATTTCCATTGAGGTGGAGCTTATTTCAGCGATAAACATTCTCAAACTGGTACTTATGATAAACATTTCATGGTCCCTCACGTTCCAAATGATGGCTAGTTAGCTTTTGCGCAAAAATGCCAGTTTGTATTTGAGGAGAAGCATGGATTAAATGTTGGGGTAAATGATCTAAGATGAACCAAAAGGGGCGTTTCCCACGTTTTCCGAGAGTCTGAAGAGCGTGGTCACGAAATAATTTCCTGGGGGCTTCGCCCCCAGATCCCCATCTTCCTTCAAATGGCCCTCCCCAAAGTCCAATGCTGGATCCGCCCCTGTTGTCTCTCAAGGTAATTCACAAACCAAAGGAGTGGATTATGATGAAGTTTTCTCACCAGTTGCAAGATATTTTGCTATAAGATCACTACTTGCATCTTGAGGTACAGCAAATGGATGTGAAAACTGCTTTTTTCAATGGATCAATAGACTCTGAGATTTTCATGGCACAACCAGAGAGATACGTTGATGCAGATAAACCAAACTATGTTTGTAAACTAAACAAGAGTATTTATGGGCTCATACAATCAGCTCGTTGTTGGAACCCTACTCTTGATCAGTATTTGAAATCGTGTGGTTATCGTAAGAGCAATGCTGATGGCTGTATTTACATCAAGTTAATCAAGAAGGCAAATAGACATATCAGTTTCGTTATACTTGCTGTTTATGTCGATGATATTATTCCAGTATCGAATGATATTTCTATGCCCAATGCAGAAAAGGAATCATTGTGTCGCAGATTTGAGATGGTTGATAAAGGAGAAGCACATCATGTTCTTGGAATGTCAATCAAGCGAGACAGGAAAACAAAGACTTTGTTTATAAGTCAACAAAAGTAACTGGAAAATGTGCTGCAACGTTTTGGGATGGAAGATTGTAAACCGGTCTCAACTCCAATTGAACCGGGTAAAAAGTTTCAAAAGTTGTCAGATGGTGAAGAGTCCTTTGATACCCAAACGTATCNGATGATATTATTCCAGTATCGAATGATATTTCTATGCCCAATGCAGAAAAGGAATCATTGTGTCGCAGATTTGAGATGGTTGATAAAGGAGAAGCACATCATGTTCTTGGAATGTCAATCAAGCGAGACAGGAAAACAAAGACTTTGTTTATAAGTCAACAAAAGTAACTGGAAAATGTGCTGCAACGTTTTGGGATGGAAGATTGTAAACCGGTCTCAACTCCAATTGAACCGGGTAAAAAGTTTCAAAAGTTGTCAGATGGTGAAGAGTCCTTTGATACCCAAACGAATCAACAAGTAATGGGATGTCTAACGTATGCATCAACTGCTACAAGGCGTGATATTTCAGCAGCAGTTGGAACTTTAATTCGTTACATGTCAAATCCAAGCAAAGGTCATTGGATAGCTGTTAAGCGAATATTACGATACTTGAAAGGGACATATAATTATGGACTTAGATTCTCTGATAGTGAGAATGATAAAGTTGTTGGTTTTGCTGATGCAGATTGGGCAGGTGATGTCGATTCACGCTGTTCAACATCTGGATATGTTTTTCAAACTGGTAGCTGTACTGTGAGTTGGTGCAGTAGAAAGCAAGCTACTGTAGCAAAATCTACTACTGAAGCTGAGTATGTGTCATTGAGTCTTGCAACTCAAGAAGCTATCTGGTTACGTCGATTGATGATTGATCTTGGAAACACAATGATTTTACCTACTTTGATTTACGAGGATAATCAAGGAGCGATACAGTCTTCAAGAAATCCAAGGTTTCATAACAGGACAAAACACATTGATGTTTGCTATCATTTTGTTCGAGAAAGAGCAACATCAGCTGAAGTTATTGTTAATTATTGTTCTACTCAGGTGGCAGACATTATGACGAAAGGACTGCCAAAAGCTACTTTTGAAAAGTTTAGAAATTCATTAGGAATTTATAGCATTGTTTAGCAATATGTTCTGTTGACTTTAGATTTTTTGATATAATCATCAAGTGGGAGTGTTGGAAATATGATGATTATATCAAGATAATAATATTTTATGTTTACCCCCGAATCCAGAGACAATAGAAATCATATGATTAGATTTGATTGCATAAGGAAACAAAGGACATATTTCATCTGATCGTGATTGGACGATAAAAGCCGTTGTTGCTGTTGTTATTAGCACGAGGTCGTTTTTGTAAAGTCTTCCTGTTTTTGGTTATTCAATTTGTATGCTTCGTTAGAAAATAGCATGACACTTTTTGTAGCCAAAAGGTCTGCGAAATTCTAACATTTAAAAGCTAATCTATTATCAAAAGATTCAACTCGAATAAAATATTTAATTTTTCTGCCTCCGAACAATTTCCTTTAGCAGTAGCGAATTGGGCAAAATAGTATCCTTTAAAATGAAAGAATTTCTGAAAAACTTATTGCATGCAATATCTCAATGAAATTTATGCAGCGGTCGGTAATCACAACATAACATACACCTACTGAGTATAATTTATAAAATAATAATATAATAATATAATAATATAATAATATAATAATATAATTTGGAAATCGCAGCTTGATGAGAAATCTTAGGGCGAGTACGACGACAAAAAACATCCTGTTCATTGACTCATATTTCATAATCAATATGTTAGAAAATTGACAAGTCCATGTTGTAATTAGAGTGACATAAATCAAGTGACATAAATCAAGTGGCTAAGCCATATTAAATAAGAACGTTTCGAACCTTCTTAGGTCCATCCTCAGCAAGTTGACTGGGTGGAGTAACGATTAAATACTGAAAGAGATACACGCTAGTGAGAATTGGGAGTAGTCCAAAAAAGGGCAAAATAGCCATATAAAGATGAAGCTGTGTGCAAAGGAGAGAGAAACAACTAGAGAAACCGGTAAAAACCAGTAATACTGGCTATTTAGCTTATGGTTATTTTCAATTCTCCTAAGCGTTTAGCATCATATTTTAGGTTTAAGGACCGCTTCCCTATTCTCATGTGCTCTTCTGTAGTTTACTCGTATAAGTGTCCTGGCTGCCATGCCTTGTACTATGGGAAAACAACCCGTAATTTAGTTACCCGCTGTAGAGAGCACTTGGGAATCAACAAAGCAGGTCAAAAGATAAAAAGTAACTGTTCTGCCATTGGGGACCACATTTCTAAGTCCGGCCATAATGGATCCCTTGAAGATTTTGATATTTTTCTCAGCAAAACTGAGAATTCTTTTGACCTTCTTATTCACAAAAGTCTCTTAATCCTTCGGGACCACCCTTCCCTTAATTCTCAGCAATCTTCAATCCCCCTGGTACTGTTCTGAATTGTTTGTCTCCGTTTTTCTATCAGTATTACTGGTAGAAATACTTCCCGTTCGCAAAGTCTCTTTCTCCCCTTTTATTCGTTAGTCCCGGTCCAAAAGTCTGTTTCACATTGGATGTGAGGTTCGACAATTTATCTACACAAATTCAAACATCTAAATATCTACGTTATTGTGATCAATAAACCCAGACAACATACAGGCGCTATGTCTTGGGCAGTAGGGACTCTGGAGGGGGTCAGTAACAACAGAAATTGTTGCTGTTGTTGGTTGTTCTCTCAGCCGGGGATTCTATTGTTCAGCATCAGGCGCCTCCGTCACAGACCTGACAACCAATGTGAAGCAGACTCCAGTATATATCAGTATCTTATCGTATGTATATCATTTTGTAGGTGTTTATGTAGTTACTTAGTTGTATGTTTTTATGTGTTGGCCATGGGGTAGACATTGTCTTTTGCTCCTCATGGTATCGTCCTTGTAGTGTTGCATAGTAGTTAAAGTATAGTAGAATGTAGCATATCTTGTAATATTTTATATTGATAAAAAAAAAAGTATTACTGGTTTTTACCGGTTTCCCTAGTTGTTTTTCTCCCCTTTGCACACAGCTTCATCTTTATATGGCTATTTTGCCCTTTTTGGACTACTCCCAATTCTCACTAGCGTGTATCTCTTTCAGTATTTAATCGTTACTCCACCCAGTCAACTTGCTGAGGATGGACCTAGGAAGGTTCGAAACGTTCTTATTTAATATGGCTTAGCCACTTGCTTTATGTCATTTGATTTATTTCACTCTAATTATAACATGGACTTGTCAATTTTCTAACTTATTGATTATGAAATATGAGTCAATGAACATGATGTTTTTTGTCGTCGTACTCGCCCTAAGATAATAATATAATAGGTAATATAATAATATAATAATATAATAATATAATAATATAATAATATAATAATATAATAATATAATATAATATTACAATCATATAATAATGATAATAATAATAATAATAATATTATAATTACAAAGAAATGATTTGTAGAAAATGATATTTTCGTTTGTCAAGCTAGCTTGATCTTGAAAGTGTGAATAAAATGTCTTTTCCCTATTACTTTTGCAGAAATCCTTATGTTGTCAAATAAATGGCAATTGTACCAACTTGGAAAAATGATGAAAGTAAGATCGAATTGGTTCCTGGAACATACATTCTTAAAATAGAGAAATTAAATTCAAAGAGACTTCCCCTCTCAAAATTGTATGATGATTGAGACTTACCCGACCAGCAGTACCATGACCAAGTGGTACTGCTTGCCAATACTTCATGTCTGGTACCTTTATGTTGACTAGAAGAAAGAGAAAGATTAATAAGAATAAGGCTGAGAGGCGCAACATGACACACGTCCATTTCGATGACAAGACAAAATATGCTGCAAAGAAACCGTCTAAATGGGACACACATTGTCTGGGAAACCTATACAATGCATCACATAAGAAGCGTACGCTATAAAGAGAGGCAAATCAGGCAAGGCATGACGCTAAACCCCTTGACGGGAGCTACCTAACAATGTACATATTGAGCAAAAGTTATCCTCCCAGTATGATATGATTTTTCAGCTTGCTCTACTTTCTCGAATAATTGATATAAACAGCAATTTTTGTCTTCATTTTCAAGATCCTGGCAAACATAAAGGAAGAGAGGATTGTTCCCAGCCAAGTGAAGCTTTTTTCATATAAATTCAACGTTAACAATTTGCAATTTACGAATTACCTAAGATTACAAACGAGCTAACATACAATACTACAGAAACGATAACAAGGGAAGTAAAAGACCCTGACCACCCCAGGGCCATCACAGAACATCAACCTAGAGTACAACTAAATATACAATAGACCCCCTAGCAATTCGGAAAAGAGTTAGAATCGAACGATATTTTACGAATGTAATTTTCGAATATACACAATTGTGATAGAAGCTCTATCGCCACTCAATCGAAAGTCGCTTCTATAATGTATAAGAATGACGCTCAGTCTAGGCCCTTTTGTAGAATAGCTAAAAGGGTCTGTTTCGAAAAAGCTAAAAAATTAAAGAATAGAGGAACGGGTCTCAAAGACAGGAGACTTTACGAAACTGGACATGGTATTGTGGTTGAGTTACATTTAGTTAGATTTAGGTGATCTTGATTCAAGCGACCGCTTGTCTGGATGTATCGTAAAGTCAAATCGGGTATATTTCTGTTGATGTCATTTGACAGGTCTTTATCATCACATAATGAAAGTTGCGTCAAAACTTCATTTGAAAGATCGATAAATCCAAATGGTCGTAGTTATGCAAAAACCTCAGCGAGAAGATTTCCACGTTGAAACTCAAACGAAGGGCAAAGCAACAAAAAGTGCTCCGTGCACTCAATACCATCGTTACTAGGGCACATTGGATTCATGGTATACATTGAAATGTGCTTGAATTTCTGAAAGCTTAACTCTATCCAGACTAGGCTCTTTTAAACTTTGGGGAGACTAGGGGGGGCACAAAGTGCCCCATCTTTATTCTCAGGACCATTCGTGCTAGAGACTTGAAACTTGGCACAAGTAACAAACAAGACAAGGCAAACAAAATGATGCAATTTGTTTTTGTTTATGGCACGTGATTAACTGCTCAGCAAATGTCTCCAAATTTTGCTAATTTGGGTGTAAAACCACCTGAACTTTGTCGTGTTGTATCTCCGATAAAGTATATCGATGTGAAATTTGAAACATAGAAGGATTATATCCTTGTAATTCTAATTTTGCAATTTTTTCTTCGTAACACTCATATTTTTGCTGATGTCAGCATTTATCTCTTTTGTACGAAAAATGATTATAAATTATTTTTTAAAATAGCAAAAATTGCTAAATATACATGAAGGGACCTGCTGCATCATATGACGTTGCTCGTTTTTTCTAAAAATGACGCCTAACATGGTTTTTCGACAGAACGCATGCTCAACAAACAATTAGTGATGACGTCATCATGAATAAATAAACTATATATCAAATGAAAGCCCGTTTTAAGAAAAGTTCAGCAATGTTTGTTTCATTGTCATAGAGCCAGTTTTTCCAAAGTTATGACCTAAAAGGTATTTATGTTGCAGATCACTCAATTTAAAGTCATTTGTTGACCCCTGGAATCAGTGGTCTCATAGACAGAAACTAAAAGTCACAAAAAAGTTTGACTATTCTAGAGATATTCGAAGAGCTGTGTGGAAAAGTTTACTAGGAGTCTGGATAGGGTTAACTTGCCAAGACCCACTCTAAGTTGAGTAAGATAGGATAAGCCTGTTCATGGATCCCAAAGACAGATTTAGTAGGGGGGGGCAGGTGTTTGAAAGCAACTTTTTCTTGAAGATAGCAACTGATGGCGCCATTCTAATTCCCGGACATAGTTCATTCCATTCAGAAAGGTAATTTGGATAAAAGCTAGATTTGAATTTCTCTGTCCTTGCCCATATTCGCCCAATAACATATTGATTGCGAAGAGGGTGCTGTGACTGCTGATGCTGCGTGATTGGATCCATTGTATATTCAGGCATCAGATTATTTATCATTTTGTGATACAACGTAAGGCGTCTACTCCATCTTCGGGACATCAGTGACCCCCAACTCAGCTCTGCACGAGGGGTGTATCACTCTTCCGTAAAAGCGTACGAGATTTTTTTAAACAATAGGATTTTTAGGGATTTTTTAGGGATTTTTCTTGAGAACAAAAGGATTTTTGCCACGGGTGTACGAGATTTTGGAGAGTGATACGCCCCTCGGCTCTGCGTACAGCTTCGTCGTGTTCCCCTCCATGTTCCCGTAACAGCAAGGGCAACAGAATACTGAACGGACTCCAACTTTTCCATCAAGCTCGAAAAAAATGGTATTACGGCTAAACTCACATATTTTAGCCGGAATATGATATAACGTCTCCGTATTCCTTGTGAGGTCGCACATAGAGCTTAAATAATTCCTTTAGGGTATGTCTGGGTACTTGGAGACATATTTCAGCAAACCAATTCCCTGTCCCGTTTTAGAGATAGCTGCCTTAATGTGGGCCGAAATTGAAAGCTTTGAGTTCAGGATAATTTAATCTTAGTTCTTAGCTGATATTAAGTTGTCTTTTTGGAAAGCATTCAGTATATTTGTAGGCTGAAGGATGATGGTGTCGGTAGTTGTAATTGGGTAATTGGACCGCGGTGGTAATCGTACAGCGTAGGTAGCCGGACACTTCCAAACAGGTTTCGAAACTAACAGAAGAATACACAAAGATTATAGTTATGAATGAAGCAAATAGCCTTGAATATTACGATAAATCATTTCGGGCATAACCCTTCAGTAATAGCGAAGAGAAGTACGATCAGGTCGTTAAAATAGAAAAAAGAATGATTGATGTAAAAGGTGACAAGTGATAATGATTGACGCAAGAATGCAACTCAATAGAAGGATAGAGGACAATGCCTTATAAATAAAACGGAAAAGTACATTACAAATAAGGGTGTGTTCGATTGGCAATTACAAACAGCAACTGAAAGAGTTGCTTGAATTCGGCTACCTTCGGAATTAGGTCGCAAACATTGGTATACAGTAGTTTTTATTCATTACTAATTTAACATTTCACAAATAGCAAAAATCAATATGATTGCTATCAAATTATTTTCATGCTGTTTTTTCTTTCCAGCCGCAAATTAACGAATTAATATATTATTTGATGCTGTGTCATACTAATTTTTTAAGGACTATATGATTTGTAAATCGCTAGGCCCAGCGTGGGTGTTGAATTTATGAAATAAATGAAATGAAATGAAATGAAATGAAATGAAATGAAATGAAATGAAATGAAATGAAATGAAATGAAATGAAATGAAATGAAATGAAATGAAATGAAATGAAATGAAATGAAATGAAATGAAATGAAATGAAATGAAATGAAATGAAATGAAATGAAATGAAATGAAATGAAATGAAATGAAATGAAATGAAATGAAATGAAATGAAATGAAATGAAATGAAATGAAATGAAATGAAATGAAATGAAATGAAATGAAATGAAATGAAATGAAATGAAATGAAATGAAATGAAATGAAATGAAATGAAATGAAATGAAATGAAATGAAATGAAATGAAATGAAATGAAATGAAATGAAATGAAATGAAATGAAATGAAATGAAATGAAATGAAATGAAATGAAATGAAATGAAATGAAATGAAATGAAATGAAATGAAATGAAATGAAATGAAATGAAATGAAATGAAATGAAATGAAATGAAATGAAATGAAATGAAATGAAATGAAATGAAATGAAATGAAATGAAATGAAATGAAATGAAATGAAATGAAATGAAATGAAATGAAATGAAATGAAATGAAATGAAATGAAATGAAATGAAATGAAATGAAATGAAATGAAATGAAATGAAATGAAATGAAATGAAATGAAATGAAATGAAATGAAATGAAATGAAATGAAATGAAATGAAATGAAATGAAATGAAATGAAATGAAATGAAATGAAATGAAATGAAATGAAATGAAATGAAATGAAATGAAATGAAATGAAATGAAATGAAATGAAATGAAATGAAATGAAATGAAATGAAATGAAATGAATCGTTTGCTGTAAAGAAACCCAGCAACATGGCATGTACATCTCTTACTGACAGCAAACAAATATAAACCATTTAATAAACAAGTTTTTAATTAATATCTTTGATTATTGCTTAACATACTAGACAGTTGAAAAGTTAACTTACTTCTCAATGCGTTGCAACACAGATCAAGACTTTTCAGGAACAAAATGAGCTGCAGTTGGAGTAGACTTGCCATCTTGATTGCAAATGAAGTTGATAAAGAAGTGATCCATCCACTTCGGTACTCAGACGAGCAGTATCGTATTGCCAACAACAACAAACTGACAGCTATTTCCTTGTCCCATTCACGTGATCTGCATATATGGCTATACCTAAAAAGCTGCTTTGCGTAATTTTCCATTGGTCTTCTTCAAATATATTGATTTAAGAGACAAAACAGGCACCTCTAGGTAATGTGATGCTGCAATCGTTAACTGCGTTGAGTGCGGGGGAAATATGCTAAATAGCTTCTTTTGATCACAAAAGCGATCAGGTCCGAGAAAGTATGCATTTCTGTATGTAAAATTTCGCCGATTAAAAGTAAATAAAATAAGAGAAAAGAGATCTATCTAAATTTGTGCAATAACTGACAAGTAAAAACTAAATATTTAAATTTAATTACACCCCAGGCTAAAGTGGCGGGATGGCATTGAATGGTCAATGCAGCTTATTTAATTAATGCTGAGATGCTATTTTTGAGAAAGTAAAAACAAAACAAAAATTAAACTGATTTTTGTTAAATTTTAGCAACATTAATCCTCAAGAATAATTAACACCTGTTTCATTTTGCAGCTATTAGCATCTAATTAATAATATGTGCAGGGGCTCTTTGAAGATATTGAAAGGGGTTTGCCTTTGGCATCACTTTTCAAAACTGTTGATGATCTTAGTAGATTTTAAATCCGAGTGTAGACTGCTCCATATTTTTGGTTTTACATATTATATGCAAATTGGTGGCCTCAATTTGTTTTTATAACTTCAAATCATTCGGCTCTGGCAAATTGGTAAGGGCATTTCTGACAAAGATGAAAGATGATGGGAGGAAAATGAAAATGACAATGACAAATGAGAATAAAAAATGAAATGATGGTAAAACAGCGCAACTATTTGAAGTTAGTCAGTCCATGATCGCTTTGGTTCTCATTTGGAATGGAAGGGGGACAAACACACACACATGACACAAATTGGTCTTTGTCTGCAAATAATGGGGCTTTTAAAGAGATGCTAGGTTTAATTAGTGTAATAGTAATAAGTTTAAGGTGCAAACGATGCATTCAGTGACAATTGATGATGAGGCTTTTGATGAAATAGAACAGTATGAGGTATCTATATTTTAGAATAACATCTAACAGAAAGCATTTGGAGGTAGAAGGATACATTTTACAATTAGAATTTCTGAAAATAAAAATCTGGAAAACTAGCTATCAATGTCAAACAAATGACATTGCCATCTTATTCAATGAGGGCTTCACCTACTGTTTAACTGTACTGTTTAAGTTTTATGCCTGTGGATGGTAAGCGTGACTTTTACTTTTGGCAATAGAAGATTGCGCTAAAGATGCCTTCAGGGCATTTTTACCAGAATTATTTGTCTTTTGGGTTTAATCAGCCAATCAGATCACACTTCTTTAATACGCAGATGATCATGCTAAGTTTTCCCTGCAAATATCTACTTCTTCTTTGAATACATTCCGAGCAAGTTTCTATTACTCAAGAACAGAATTCCTGTTTCAAATATTGGAATCGTTTTTGTTTAACAATGTTCGGGCAGACAAGTAAGCGCGTCAATCAAGTAAGCAATGCAAGGTGGGGCAAAGCATATCAAATCAGGGGATGGGAAGGCACAGCACAACACGATGCGATGCGACGCGACGCGACGCGACGCGACGCGACGCGACGCGGCAAAGCAAAGCAAAGCACAGCCAGCAAGCAAGCACCTTGAATATCGGAGCTTCGATTCGAAGTTATGGGGAGAGGGAAATTATGATTTCCTTTTTTATTCTGAGGCTCTCTGTGTAACTATTGTTTCCAGTGGTACACAAGGCAGTGCTATTACAAATAAGCACTATCTGCAGATAAACAAATCCGTCTCATTAATTGCAGTCTGCAATTTGCGGGGATGAATTACCGATGCAAATGTAACAAACGATGAATCATTCTGCAAGGATCAACTTAATGCGTCTGCAATTTTCTACCCGTGATTAATAAATTTAGACTGTGGTTGGACACTCACTCAACACTAAAAATTTGAGGGAAAACTTACTAAGGCATGCAGTGAAGCGTTCACTCCAGTAAAAACCAGCATCGCAAAAGCAACGTCCACTGACAGTTGCAGTTCCATTCGAAAAGCATTCCATTGATATGTCTCCTTGCTTCTTGTCTTGAACTGCATTTTTGGCACAAAAGCCATTCCATCTTTCAACACTCGTTGTTGAATTTGGTGCAGGGATGGAGGGATATCGAATCAGCTTAAATCTTCTTTCCTCGCAGATGTAATAATAAATCGTCAAATGGACAATGTGAACACAGGATCCTTTGCCCTCAAAAGCAAGATAAAACCCCGATTGTCCCTCCATGCTGATCTTCAATGGCTTGTTTGTGAATGTTGTCGAAGGTTTTGTCACCGCTGTATAATTTGTAAGGCTGCCGACAAATGTGTAACTGCTGTTCATTGGTGGATGTTCAGAATTGACATTTTTGTGTGAAGTTCTCCAGGCGTAAACTGGGATGTAAAATTTGCATTTTCTATAAGACGCAGAAGAACAGTCTAACATATCGTATTTAACTTTGATTGAGATTTCCTTTGCATGAGCAGTATTGATGTAGGGGACAATCAGATGTGATTCAAATGCCTTGTTTTGGTCAGGACATGTTCGCCAGAGAACCTCGTCGCCCCGTGGAAGCTTGTACCACTGCAAAAGAGTTACTTGCTATAAATACCGGCTGTATCAAGAAAGGTACCACTTCTAAGGAAATAATAAGATATCAGGACCTTTCCGACTACATAACTAAGTAGGGGAGACCGGGGTCAATTGTAGCACCTTTTGAAAAATCAGCCATATCTTCAAAAGAATTATTTGTGCCATTTGGGGTAGATGATATTGTAGTTTCATCTCTTGGAATAGAATTGACCTTAGTTTCCATCACGTTTAGCCAATTTCGGTGATGCTATGATGGTTTTAAAATCAGTGGTCGAAACACTGGGCCATTTTTACAAATGGTTGTATCAATTGCTACATATCTTTAAAATCATTACAAGTTATTTTGCACAAATCTGGTATTTGAAAATAGCCTTAAATAACGGACTCATCATATTAAACCCATAAATGCAACAAAAACACTGAAAGCAGTAGAAAGAAGACTGTTAACTGAAATTTGTATGTTGGAAAATCTGTTCAGGCAGAATGATTTCCCTGACCATGTTGCTAATCGGTGTGTTGAAAGGAGACTCGGTTTCCTGGGACGGTCATCGCACAAGCTTTTTGGTCCAGCATTAAATTTACATTTACATTACATTACCATATATCAGTGATTCATCTTACAGGCTTGAAGGCCAAATTCGTAAAGCTATCAATCGTTGCTACAGCACCGTTAATTCTAGGGTCATTTTCGCGTCTCTTCGTATGCTGCCTAAAGTCCAAAAGGATGCCATACCTGCCATTAACTTGAGTAATGTTGTGTAACATTTTACGTGCGAGTGCGATGCTCGCTACGTTGGTAGGATATCCCAAAGACTTGTTGATAAGATGAGACAATATTTGCCCCTAGCAATAAGGAAAGGTACTGACAGGTGCAACGGTCCGTGTCAACCAAATCGAACATGTAAAGCTGGTCCAGCTAAACAAGAATGTTATTCTGCCATTGGTACTCATTTACTGAGCAGTAATGAGTGTGGTAACAACTATAGCGAGGATTGTTTCCGAATTTTGGGTAGGGCAAGGTCTGCCTTCCACCTCAAGGTTTTAGAAGCGGTGTTTATCAAACTTCAAGATCCCTCCCTCTGCCGACAGAAGGGGTCTGCTTTCACGTTGCAATTGTTCTAATTTGCGCCAAAGGCTTTGATCTTTGGCGGCTGTTAATTGATTTTAGCCAATAAGTGGCTTTGGTGTTATTGGCGTGTGATTTTCAATTTTCTTTCGTTCGTCTGCCAATAAAGTGGCCNGAACACACACAGCACAGATGAAGAGGAAGACATCTCAGCAGAGGAACTACCAATTGACAATGCGCAAAATGTCGCAAGGCCAACGCGTTCCGAGCGCAGACCGAATAGAGCGATCACTAATGCCAATGACGCAAATAACATTATTTCTAATGAAAATAATAACCCTAGGTTGCATGAAAATGATAATGCTAACATGCAGCAAGACAATGAGAATAGCTTAAATGAAGAAATTGTTGACCACCATTTGAATGAAGAAAACAATGAAGACTTACAAGAAAATGTTGGTAATGGAACACCAATTTTTGTACCAGATACTGTTCAAGGGTGGGCATGTACTGTTATTTCTATGGTCCTATGTATGTCCGCGAGAACAAAATAAACCTACCCAGTTTCTGGAGATTTTGTGTGATCTACTGTCCACCAAAGACTGGTTCTGGGGACAGACATTTGTAATGAAAACTTTTGTTAAATCTGCTTGCGTTTAGCCCTCTTTGAGTCCAAGTTTGTATAAAACACCCATTTGTCCTTCTATCTTGGTTCCACCTTTGTCTCTCAAGACACCTTTAATCTACCCAATATTTGCATTCCTTCCACTACAATGGTTCTACCTCTGTCTCTCAAAACACTTTGAATCTACCCAGTCTTAGCAAATCTGTTTCCACCTGTGTCCAAACTATTCCGAAAATAAACCAATTTTTTTATCACTTGCCTCAAATTGTCCTGAAGATACGAGAAATAATCTGGACAAACCACAGAAGTGGTTCCACCTCTGTCCCCTTTCAGGCATAGAAAAAACCGCATTTCCACGCACAATCCCAACAAAATGCATAAGTGGTTCCACCTCTGTCCTCCCTTAAACATAAAAAAACCGTACATTCACACATACAATCAATACTAGAGGTCCGTAGCAGCTATTAGGGCCGGTCGGACCCCCCCCCCCCAATAATTTCCAAACGTTGCTGATCATCAGTTCCTTAGTCCACAAGCGAGTCAAGACCTACCTTAGGTCAACAGTAACAAACAACTGCCTCTCCGCCAATAATGGTGCTACATACATGTGCGCAGTTGATAAACTCAATCTTCATCGCAAACGAATTCGTTGGAGATTCCGATGTAAGAAAATTTAACTTTTGGAAGTTCAGCCTTTTTGACACATCAGAAGCGCTTCGTCAAGTGAGACAAAAAGTACCAATAATTTAAACTCGCGAGGACTTTTGCAGATCAAATACCAAAGAAATCTTTTACAATGCTCTCCCAACAAAGTATTCTTGTCCTGTGGTAGTTAAGTTTTAGCTAGCCTGTTTGAAATATATTTGGATTCGTAAATTTCCTATTTTGCCTCCAGATATAAAATACCCTTTCAGCAATTCACAGAAGGGCGTTGCCAAAAGAAAAAGGGCGTGACCCGACAATTTTATCTCGCCTTCGGCGCGAATTAGTGCCCCCCCCCCCCAATCTGAAAAACGGGCCTGCAAAGTACCTAAAGTTGGCATGCATTCAGAGGAAGAATATCAAACACAGAAAATAACATCAGAAGGAAATCTTTAACATCTACGATTATTTCCTCACTACATGTTGTGGTTATAAAGAGCAAAAGTATTTGTTCTGCTCCCTGCGTTTTTATCGCCGTCCCCGTTTGTTTTCCACAATCCTGAAACGAATATGACCGCTGAAAATTCGAAATAAGACATGCTGATGGGACGGGGAAAACACAAGGAGACTGCAATAAAAACGTGTGTATGAGGAACAGAAGCTTTGTTTCCAACCCAGGAACAGATCTATTGCCTTCTTCGTGGTCGTTTGTATCGCGTCCATGAACTAAATCAGTTCTACCTACTTTCGCCATTAAGCTCAGCGGAAATTATGTGTTGAAACCTTTGCCTCAAAAGCGACGTTTTCAAAAAATAGCATTTTCCCCCAAAATACACTTTTCCGTCATTGCAAAAAGGGGCATTTTTGTAATTTATCATCCTTAATTACATCCGAAGGAATAAGATTATGTTATGAACAAGTTGATTTTGGAAGCAAAGCAGAACTGTACACGTTTTTTTATAAGAAACTGGTTTATAAGAAACTAGTACTACGATGGCCAAAAATTTAAGAAACTCTAGTACTACGCTCAAGAGCAGTTAAGAAACTTTAAGATTCAATTTCTGTATGTCTCTTTTATTCTATGTCTCTCTAACAAAGGTACCTTCATCTTTTTTTAACTTTTAACTACAAAAATTGTTAATTTTTTGCCTGAATGTGCATGACTTATTCGTGATGACAATGTCAATGTAGAATGGAAGCCCTTTGTCGAGAAGAAGCCTCAAATTTGAACAATATCGCAATTTTAGGCCCAAATAAATAAGAAACTAATTAAGAAACTTTCACTACTAAAACACCGAAATTTCCATGCGAAATTAAGGAACTTTTACTACTAAGTGCTGATCCAAGTTTCTTATGAAAAAAACGTGTAGTCGAAGAAAGCTGCGAGAAACATGCATTATCTTTGCGTCGATAGATTTGTAAACAGCTCTAAAAACTAGATGAATGCATCAAAGATGGTGTCAGGAATATCTTTTATGATTGCTGGCATCCCAAAAAAAATTTCGACTGATTTTGATTGGCAGATCATGAAACAACACGAATCATGGCTAGAAGTTCCCCGAGGCAATTTTATTACGAGTTGTCCATCGCTTTAGAATCTAGGTCTTTTTCTTGGTGCCAATTACCGATTAAAATAGCACTCATTGGTTTATTTGTAAGAAGCTTTGTTCATAATTACATACACGTATTTTTTATAAGAAACTAAGGTCCGGGGCTGGAAGGAAATTTCTTAAATTTTAAGGCCATTTTACTACCAAAAGTTTCTTCCGTGCTTCTTATATTTTTAATGCCAGAAATGTAGATTTAATCTTGTTTTGTCTGAATTGTTCCCAAATTACTCAGTAAGATCTCAAAACAAGTAAATAACATAATTCGCACTCAAAATAATGCCCAAACAGTTGCTATAACTGTACAGTGTCAAAACATTTTTGAGTGCGATAGGAAAATTAGAACTGCAAATTACAAAAGTTTCTTAGCTTTTTAAATTCAAGTAGGGTTGTTTCTGAACTTTCGAAAAATTGATCCTACTTTTTCTTATAAGCGGTTTCTTATAAAAAAATACGTGTAGTTGGGTTTCTTACGTTTAGGCCTAATTCTTTAAGTAAGTTTCTTTTAGAGTTTCGTAAATCACAACTCATTAAATTCCACGTTTTTGGAAAAGGCTGCTCCAGTTTCCTATGAGATGTTCTTATAAAAAAAACGAGTGTATTTCATCAGCTTCCAATATTTCAAATCGACTCGTTTGAAAAAAAAAACACGAAATACCAGGTTTCCAAAAATGATGTGATGTATCAGCGTTTGCTAAATATACAATGACAGAATACAACGAATCAACAATCGTGTTGTAAAAGGGTAAATTAGATGTAGAAACATATTCCATATGAGCATGCTTCAAAGGGGACAAGTAATTTCTATAAAAGTGTGCAGAAGTCCGAGCTTCAAAGCACTGCCATCGAGAATTATCATCACCCAGGATGGAAAGCAAAAGGTTGCTTATTCAAGTTCCTTACAAGGTCATGGTTGTGACTGTCGTCATTCTAAGACGGAACTTGGATAAAACGTTATCAGACTCCTGGTAAAATTGTCTACCCTATGGCGATTTTAAAGGTTCAAGGGTGATAAATTTCTACAACTGAGTTACCCTTGCTATTGCTACAAAATAATTGGCAGTTCATTGAAATCGGTGCAGAATTACCGGGTGTCCCAAAAAAGGTAACAGATTTTATCGGGGCTAGCGATAAGAATTTATGTCGAATCGATTCCTGATAAGTTTTGAAGTACATTTTGATAGTTAACTTGAAGACTAATACCTATTTTCTTGATATTGATGCATCAAAAGTTGTAAGATTAATCTTGAAAGTTCAAATGTGTGTTCATCACCAAACCAGAGCTTTTGGGTTTTGGCCTGAACAGTCAACGCGCTGGTCAAGGATCCGTCCTTTGGGTAGTACTCATGTGAATAAAATATAAAAACTGAAAACTGACAAACGAATTAAAGTAAATGAACGGAGGTATAGCGACATGATCTAAACATAGCACAAAAGAACGGCAGACACCACTTATTTTCTATTGTTTTCATCGATCGAGAACATCAAATACAATAGGTTATATTTAGACTGACCTAGTTCAAGTCGCCTTTAACTCCGTTGATTTACTTTAATGGATATAAAGTCACCAAGGGATATCTTGCTGCAGATAAAATGAATGCAGTTACAATTGTACACCAAGCCAACTGAAACTGAATCTTAGTTCCCTTGGGCATAGATGATTGCTTGTTTTGTAATAATATTGAGAGAAATGATACAAAAAGCATTTCATTCAAGGATTCGAGTAATGAAGATTTCAATATAGCCCAAGCGAATTATTTCGCTTATGAATTACTTTTATTAGGCAGATGCAATTTGAACTTTTTGTTGAATTAAGAGCGATGTCTCCGTAGATTAAATTATTCATCTTGCTGTCCTTCGCTATGATTGAGGAGATTCCACAACGCAGCGCGATAACAGCTTAGGCCAAAACTCAAAAGCGCTGGTTTGGAGTTGGATGCAAATTTGGACTTTAACGATTAATATTTCAAGTCTCTACGCCCTAATATAAACAAATGAGGCATTAATGTTCAAATTGACAGTCGAGGATTATTTCAAAATTAGTGCAGAATGATTGAAGCTAAATTCTAATTACTACGCCGGGTCAAATCTGTTACCTTTATTTTGGGACACCCGGTATATGGTAACATTAATACACTTGATTTGACACTGAAACTCTGCCAACTTCTGAATGCAGTTATTCCTTTCATCACGATGCATATCTTGCGAAGAAACTTGCTGATTTACATGGTTGAGTTGTGCAAATTGAACTCTTTTGAATGGTTAACAATTGTTTTGACTTCCGCAACACAACTGACTTTTCCTATAAAGGAGAGACAAAATATAACTATTACTTTAACAATTCAAATTGTTACATAACCTATA
>REGL01000181.1:237038-248264 GCA_004194395.1 Aurelia aurita complex sp. Pacific | reverse complement strand
GTTTCATTGGCTCTTTTGATAGAGTGACTTCTGTTTAGCAACCAAAGAAAAATTTCCAAGGACATCCTATGTGAAATGCATTGACTTCACTATTTTTTGACAAAAATATGTATTCGGCTGTAACTGTTGCTGTTGTTGTTACACGATTTGGTGTACACTGCTGATGTGCACCTTGGCGTTTACAGGTCTCTTGAAGATATATAGACAGAATCCCATAAATTAAAGTTAGTTGACGGAGCTAAGTAGAGGCAATCTATAAATAGAACAAAGAAACGCCTACCCACGTAATTGCTCCCTTAAGAAAAAGATATGCACGCACCTGTCAATATCATCAAATACAATAGGCTAATTTTAGACACGCATATGCAGTTCTTGACCTAGCTATTTATCTCCGTCAACTAACTTTAATAATAGGGATACTCAGTGCCGTAGTGTCGTAGTGCCGTGGTACCGTGGATTAGAAAATGCCTATTGAACCCTCAAGAAACTCGCTAGAAACTCTGATTTCTCAAAATCTGATAACTTTCGGAAATTCTTTTGATTGGTAAAACCCTGTAGAATGCGTTGCAAGGAAAAAGCTCTTTGCAGGGGTCAATCACCTGGTTGCCAGGTCACTCTTATCTTGCAAGCAACAGGAGACAAATGGCCCTTACAATTGGGGTAACGTTGGATGCATTCCTCTAATTCAAGAGATTAGGCTCCATGCGACTCAATTATCCTACGTGATATTGAAATCTGGTAACTAATGACTGATTGCCTTCTGATAAATTAATTCCGTTTTGGGCACATTGTTTCCACGCTTAACCAAAATAGAACCTGATTGTTAGTCATCCCGAAAATAACCGAACCTATTGTTTTCGAATTCTAAATATACTTAATTCCTGATAAAATTCAATCTCGTAGACAGTAATTGTTTTCAAAGCTGAGATTTACCAAATCTAGTTTCAATACCTCTTTCATCTCTTTTCTTTCGCGATTGTATGTAATTTCTTATTTCAATTCTTGAACAAAGCCAGTATGTTTTCAATATCGTTAAGTTGAATGAGAAGGAGTGCAAAGGGCCATGATTCATCACCGTTTTTATCGTTTCCATTGGAGACGGTTGATCAACATTTAATGAAAGAAATGCGTTAACATACCGTAAAAGCAGTATCAAGCCCACGGGGGGGGGGGACTTATTTAATTTTGGATACTTTTTAGTCCTTTTGGCACCACATTTTGTGGTTTAAACATACAATTTTACGAATAAAATACACGTTTTTTTTATAAGAAACTGGTTTATAAGAAACTAGTACTACGATGACCAAAAATTTAAGAAACTCTAGTACTACGCTCGAGAACAGTTAAAAAACTCCATGTCTCTCTAACAAAGGTACATTCGTCTTTTCTTGACTTTTAACTGCAAAATTGGTAAATTTTTTCCTTGATGTGCATGGCTTCTTCTTGATGACAATGTCAATGCAAAATGGAAGCACTTTCTCGAGAAGAAGGCTCAACTTCGAACAATACCGCAATTTTAGGCCCAAAAAATAAGAAACTAATTAAGAAACTTTTACTACTAAAACACCGAAATTTTCATGCGAAACTAAGAGACTTTTAGTACTAAGTGCTGATCCAAGTTTTTTTATAAAAAAAAACGTGTATATGAATTCGATAAAGTTTTACCTCAAAACACATCAAAATCAACATGCAAATTATTTAGCTCAATAAATGGAGAATCTTTGGTAACCTCTGCAATTTGATATAAGAGAGGGGGGGGGGGTTAAAGAGCTTTTACGGTAAGCAATGGTTGCCATTGAAAAAAAAGAAAAAAGAGGAAGTTTCTTTAAGTACTGAAGTTTCTTATTCACATGTAAGGCCTACCTATCTGTCTGTAAACAAAACTGAAATTGAATCTTGACAGTTTTTCGAAGATCAAATTTCTGCGACTATTTTAGTGGAGCATATAGAGCCAAGTAAAAAAGTTGGAGTACAAAATGTCGGAGAAAACGACTTTTCTAGTGGAGCATATGGGGGCCAAGTAAACAAGTCAGAGTTGAGAAATGTCGGAGAAACTTGCTCCGACATCTCTGAGTATTTTACCTGGCTCTACTCAAAGATGGGGGGGGGGGGAACCTCAAATTCACCTCAATTGCCTCTTGGCCTGAAACGTTTTCATACGATCTGTACTGTTTTTCGTACACAAAAGTTTTTGATATTGCTCTTTCAGCCAGCACTTTCAGCGTGCTGAAGGAAAAAGACTAGAGTCTTTCTAAAATATTAATTAGATGATCGATAATTCCATTGATTCATCCAAACCGCATTTCATTTCATTTCATTTCATTTCATTTCATTTCATTTTAAATTCTTTATACACGGTAGCTGCATGCCATTCGAAAGGAGATAGATTGACTTTCAGAAGGTAAAACAACATCTATTCAAATCTTTATTCTTTTTTAACTTTTCAATAATAGTTGGGTTGCGTTATTAGACACCCTGTGGTGCTGTATACACACACAGGGAGACCAGAAATACGTGTTGCTAAAATAGAAAATTGGTTTTCATCTTTCTTTGCACCTTGTTCGTTTTGTTTCGATACATAGAAAGCAGTTGCGTCCTTGCGACTGAGCTGCCCCTTCGCAGTTGAAATGCCCCTCGCAGTTGACTGACATGACGTGGGTGATCATTTCAATCGAAGTACGCAGAGCGAAAGGATTTTTACGGATTTTGAAAGATCTTTCTAGAAAACAAGGTGTAGGAGTTTTGCTAAATGTGTACGAGATCTTTTGGGAGTGAAATGCCCCTCGGTCAACTGTCACTTGAAGAGGCTGGATCACGGACATGTAGACAATCCTCTCTCGAAGCGATGATTTTGCAGTTTTTTTGGTAGGCCATATCACACAGATTTTTTTCAAAATGAAACAAATCCATACGTTGTAAGATCAGACCTATCGGAGGATTTCTAAAAGTAATTTTATTGTCGATTCACCCCATCCACCAAAATACCGGGTGTCCCAAAAAAGTTTACAGAAATATCAATCATGAGAGCTCGAATTTCCACCAACCTGCAAACCAGAGCCTGAATCTGAAAGCTGGTTTTACATTTTTATTTTTATTTTCCATTCAAGTTTTTGATGAATATATATATTGTACATTTGTAAAGATGAACAAAAATAAAGACGAGCAGGAATAGATATATATCAATTCTTTCTCAATTCCCAACTAGTTTCGACCGTGTGGTCATCATCAGGAGAATGAGTTATACTTTCTAATACAACAGTTTTATAAATTCTTTTTACATGTAGTCAAGAAACCCAATGTGCCCTCCCGGTTATCACCAGTATCACCGGTATCCCGGTTATCACAGTTTTATAATTTCTTTTTATAAATGTGACGTTAAATTAGTTGTTTCAAATTATGTATGGTTAAGAAAATGACAGGTCACAGGGGAACAATGTAATAACAAAAAATGAACGTAATTCTGTTGCCTGTCCATCTGTTTAAAGATCTATAGTCTTATATTTTCTGGGTGGTTAAGCTTGCCGTTTAGACCATTTGGGGTGAGAGTTATAAGACGTAATATCCATAGTTGTCTTCATGTGATTCTAGTATCGACGTAATTTCATCCGATACGTTCTTTTCAATTTGTTCTATGATGGTAAATTTAGCATCTCTGGCAAAGTCGTGGTTTGATAAGCGAAAGTGTTGNATTCTTTCTCAATTCCCAACTAGTTTCGACCGTGTGGTCATCATCAGGAGAATGAGTTATACTTTCTAATACAACAGTTTTATAAATTCTTTTTATAAATGTGACGTTAAATTAGTTGTTTCAAATTATGTATGATTAAGAAAGTGACAGGTCACAGGGGAACAATGTAATAACAAAAAAATGAACGTAATTCTGTTGCCTGTCCATCTGTTTAAAGATCTATAGTCTTATATTTTCTGGGTGGTTAAGCTTGCCGTTTAGGCCATTTGGGGCGAGAGTTCTAAGACGTAATATCCAGTTGTCTTCATGTGATTCTAGTATCGACGTAATTTCATCCGATACGTTCTTTTCAATTTGTTCTATGATGGTAAATTTAGCATCTCTGGCAAAGTCGTGGTTTGATAAGCGAAAGTGTTGTTCGACAGGGAGTAGTTTATCATAGTCTGTTGATTTGATTCTGTGCCTATAGTTGTTGAGTCTAAAGTTGAAGGGCCATTCAGATTTTCCGACATATTGTTTAGAGCAAAGTGTGCATTCTAATAGGTATATGACGTTTCTGCTTTTGCACATTGTACATTTGTAGGTTTCGTTGGCCATTTGGCCTAAGTAAGTTTTTGGGGCACATCGCAATTAAGAACTGAAATTAATGGAAAATTAAACAACAACCCAATGGGTGACTGGGGGATGACTTCTGGAAAACAGAATGACACAAGATCTAATATTGTTGAAATTTTACTAAGGCTATCATTGATTTATGCTCTGTTCCTTAAGAATTTGCTTAGGCCAAAAGTCTAAGGCTCTGGTTTGCAGGAAGAGGCAAATTTGAGCTGTCAAGATTAATATGTCTGCTTTCAAAGCACCAATACCAACAAATGAGGTACCTATGTTCAAGTTAACTATCGAGGAGCATTTTTAGAGTGATTAGACATTGATTGAAGCTAAATTCACATCGCTGGAGTCAATCAAATCCGTATACACCCTTTTGGGACACCCGGTATGTGCTAAAAAACAATGAACATGTGCCTAAGCAATAAAGATTCTAGAGATAACAGGTTTATTCAAGGTTACGTGACCCAGCCCCTTTACGTTGATTGCGGTGTACTCCAGGGAAACACTGGTTGAATGAAACAAGTCTACGAAGCGGCCCTGCTCAAGGTTGCTTCTTACTACGCGCTAAATCATCGTCGCCTTCCACAACGCTAGTTTCCACATGCGATGAAGGTTTATGTTGCACTGGAAACGACATTCGAGAAAAGATGAATTGGCTTTACAGTCGATTCATTTGACTGTGAATCCATTCAGGCCATTTCATCTTTTCATGTCATATATTCAAGGAAAGCTGGTTTTACATTTTTATTTTTATTTTCCATTTAAGTTTTTGATGAATATATATATTGTACATTTGTAGGTTTAGTTGAATATTGTAATTAGGTTAGCTTTATTTTTAGTTGCAGGGTACATTGTAAAACAGTTACTTAAACTGAATTGTAACCCTGGTTAAACAATTTTAAAATCAAAAATTAAAATAAAAAATATTCATCCAAGCATAATAGGCTCTTGTAATTTGAAATACATACGCAGTCACCATTAAATACTATTTTGATTTTTACCACCAGTGTGAATGAGGCGTTGCGGGAAGTTTTCATTCCAGTGCACGATGAACTTTTGTTGCATTTGAAAATGTTTTTCGTCAGAAAGGTTGATGTACAATTCTACGACCTACCGGGTGTCCCAAAATGATGTATTATCGTTTGATTGCTTATATGTCCATAACCAATGAACCGATTTTCAAAATCTTTGTTTTATTTGATTGCCGAAAGGCTAAATTGTATTCGAAGATGTTGGTTGTGGTTTTACGACGATGTTTTCATATCGAAAAGAAGATGCTCAAATTCAAGCATTAAATGGCATGAGAGAGAAACGGCCTACTTTTCCAATCAACATTTTAGATGTGATACAAAAGGCAGAGCTCGTATTTATATTCTCTGAATTCAGTATCAACTGAATTCGTATTCTCTGAACGACATGTAAGTTCAGCCTTTTGTATCAGTATCACATCTAAAATGTTGACTGGAAAAGTAGGCCATTTCTTTTTCATGCCGTTTCTTTTTCATACCATCTAAGGCTTGAATTTGAGCAGGTTTATCGATCTTCTTTTCGACATGAGAACATCGGTGTAAGAACACAACCAACATCCTTGAATACAATTTAGCCTTTCGGCAATCGGATAAAATAAAATTTTTGAAAATCGGTTCATTGGTTATCGACATATAAGCAATCAAACGATAATACATCAATTTGAGACACCCGGTATTTCTTTGAGCTGAATGGATTTTTCTGAAATCGTCAATGTTTTTTGAATAACAGTGTTTTTTCCGTTTTTTAAGGAATTCAAGAAAAGTTCAAAATAAAATTCAAAGCCATTACTTTCTAAAATTTTAAAGAAATCATAAAATAATTTTCAAAAAAAAACTTAGTTTAGGAATGTCTGCAATAGGGTATCAAGCAAAGGTCCGTCACTTTTCTCGTTTAAGATTCATAAATTGGATGACGTCCAAATCCTCAAATGAGTTGAAATAAACAGTAATTTTGAAAAATATCAAACATTCCTGAAAGTGCAATGGCAGCTTAATATAAAAGTAGAAGCCAGCCTCTTTAGGGAAGGAACAAACAAAGAGAACTCGTAGATACAAACATTGAGGTTTTATGTATGTTACCAAAACCTGCATGCCATTGATCAGGCAGCAACATAACTATTGAAAGCACAGATACAATCTACCGTTCTGTTATTTTGGTTCATTCCAATTAAAATCATTTTTATATTGAAGTTTATAGATGGGCACCATATTTGGCCTGCACTTTAGCCAAGTCAACTCCCTTGTGGTCATCGATGTGTCTGTATCTGCAATGCACATCAAACACGCAGCCAGTTGTTCGCCAGAAGTAACATTCATTGCCNTGTTACCAAAACCTGCATGCCATTGATCAGGCAGCAACATAACTATTGAAAGCACAGATACAATCTACCGTTCTGTTATTTTGGTTCATTCCAATTAAAATCATTTTTATATTGAAGTTTATAGATGGGCACCATATTTGGCCTGCACTTTAGCCAAGTCAACTCCCTTGTGGTCATCGATGTGTCTGTATCTGCAATGCACATCAAACACGCAGCCAGTTGTTCGCCAGAAGTAACATTCATTGCCATTCACAGGGCCAGTGAGCTTTGATGCAGCAAGTTGCTTTTCAGCACTGGAAGGAAGGGGATGCAATCGTAAATAAAAACCAAACAGTTCCTCAAATATTCTCAAGTTGCGATAATCACCAATCGTCCGGTCCAACAAGGGTACCGTAAAAGCTCTATATTGAATAAGCCCGGGGGGGCTTATTAAATTTCGGACACTCCAGAGGGGGCTTATCAAAGAGTAGGGGGGGACTTATTAGAGAGGGAGGCCTATTCAAATGACAAGGATACAGATGATAGCTTTTTAGTTCTTTTACATCATATCTTGCGGATTGAACATACAATTTTACGAGTCAAATACATACATTTGGCACAGTTTTATCTCAAACCGTATCAAAATTAACATGCAAACTTATCTAGCTCAATAAATGGGAAATCTTTGGAAACCATTAAAATTTTGTGCTCATAGGGGAGGGGCATATTAGAGAGGGGACTTTATAGAGAAGGGGGGGGCTTAATAGTGCTTTTACTTTTGCAACAATAGCATCAGTTACTTTGATAGACATGCCATCTCAAATCGGTTAGTGAGCACAGATTAGGGCATTCTCTCCAAAAAAATAAAAAAAAAAATAAAAAAAAAATAGACAAACAAGCAAACAAAGCCGCAAAAGATGCTCCGTGGCCAAGATTCGGTGTAAAAAGGTAAGTGTAAATTGTATGGCCTATTTCTTATAATTTAATGGCTTTAAAGAAATTATAGCTACTTATATATAGTTATGCCGTTGAACAGTACAGAAATCTTGAATATTTCTCCAAATTACAACGTATTTCATATTTCAACTCATCTGAGGATGTGACGTTGACGTCATTAAATTTATAAATCGTAAACCAGAAGAATGACGAGTTTAAGTTGAAACCATATTGTAGATATCCATCAACTCTGGTTTGGTCAACAATTTCATGTTTCGTCAACAATTTTAGAAGTTACCATGGTTTAACTATGGCTTTAAGTCGTTTTCAAAATTATTATTGAATTCTTGGAAAAGAAGAAAACGCTGCAGCTCTTTTTACATCAACACTTTCAAACGAGCTTTTAAAGATTTAAGACCTATGCTGTAACTCTAGCCAGATAACACTAGCCTGGTGGATCTGTGACTGGATGTACACATATAAACAGGTAAATCAAGTAAAATATAAGCACTGTGATGCAAATTGAAATAAGCACGGCGTTTCGAGCATAGCCCGTTATCAAGCAAAGAAATATTTGTAGAACTGGCACTAATCAAGCTAAAAGAAGCACTGTGATCCAGATTTCCATTTTAGTGTAATTAATGCAAAAAAATTGAAGTATCAGAATTGTACAAAACTGACTTTTCTATTGCTGACCGTAGCCTGAGGTATATCAAAACCCAAAAATTTTTTCAAATCGGACGATTCAATGCTTAGAAAATATCATTTCAAGTTAGGCCTGAAGAGTATACCAGGTGTCTCAAAAAAGTACCCCCTTTTGACTGGAAATAGGACCCAAACAATAAGATATCATTGCTCTCCGACTTTACAGCTAAATTTATAAATCTTCAACTTAGATGCACATACCTTGCGTTTAGAAATCGTCCACCACTAGAGACATCAGAGATAAAAGTTCACAAATTCAAAAATTACAGTGCACTGAAAACCAGAGGTTTTGAAAAAGGGCCTAGTCAGAATTTGTATCGTGGACATTTTTCAAAGTACCTGCAGACTTTAAGTTTCCATTTTTGCTATTGAAAAGAATAAAAGACGCGTGGACATGGCACTGATACAAATATAGTAAAAGGGTGGTAAGGATGATAAAGTCGAGCCACATATCCGAAATAAGAGTGCATGTGCTCCTTTTCCTCTTCTTTAATGCAAAACACTTGGGATCGAATGCAATGCAAGGACCGATTCTTCAAAAGAAAAGTCACTTCAGGAACAATTGAAATAATTCAAGGTATAAATATTTTCAAAAACAAAAACTAAAGGTCAAAGTTGAAAATTCGTTTGCAAAATGCCTGTGGTGTAAAATTATGGCTAGGCCATTTCTCGAAACCTCTGGTTTCAGGTGCACTCCAAACTGTGACATTGTGAACTCATATCTCCAGTGTTTGATGGTTGATTTCTAAATGCAAGGTATGTGCATTTAAGTTGAAGACCAGCAAATGTAGCCATGAATTCAAAAGTCCCGAAATGTTATCTTTTTGTTCCCATGTTCAGTCAAAAGGGGGTACTTTTTTCTGAGACACCCGGTACTTTAGGCTCCTTCACAAAATAGCACTAACTTTCAAATTCAAATTCATTGACTTGCACGCTCTGGATTTTCATGATCTTTGTTGTGCTTGACAGATTAAACCTTGCAAAATATGTAGTGAAAAGGTTGATTGAAAATTTTATCTTGGGGTGTGCAAATTTTGCGAATTCATAATGATAACCAAACGTTACAGAAAGCTAAAACTGAATCACGAAACGCTTCTTTCGCATTAAAAAGAATCACGAAACGCTTAAACATTAAAAAAAAATCTATGTTTCAGAATTCTTGTAAAGACTAAAATCAGGTTTAACCTATATATAGGCAACATTTTTGCAAAAGGGCTAAGTAGAGTAAGCTCTCAAATGACTTTGGCGACAAAGTGATAAGTGAAAATTCTATTTCTAAAACTGACAATTTTATTGAATCTCAATTTCAATGGGACGTAAATAATGGACCAGGTTGGAGCGTGGAATCCTCGTTCCCATACAAAACCCTTGACCCTATTCAGCCAGGGAGCATCCCCCTATTAGACTTTTTCAAATAGAATCTCAGCCACGAAAAATGTGATTTTGAAGCTTCTTGACATTCAATAAAATCTAATTGGCTGCATAATCATCAACATTTCATTGTCCATTGCTGTGTCCTGTCACGTGACCTCTACATGCCCTTTTACGGTGACAAATTCGCTCCACTGCATATCACAGTCTGCGTCAAGGAGATGAACTTAGGATATGAAAAATAAATAACAAAAAACCAAGCAAAACCAAAATAGTTTAGACAATGACAAAGTTGCCTTCTTGTCATTCATTTCATGGTACAAAAACATACCTGCGTTTGCTCGCCGCCTGTGAAGGAGTAGGTTTTTCTGGAGCTGTGTTTGGTACAACCATAGATCCAGGAGGTGGATTATTTGGGTATCGTATTAACAAGTTTTGTCCACCAATTTCATGCCCCTAGGGTATGAAAATGCAATAGTATTACAAAGTGAGTATAAGAGCCCGTTTACACTGAAACGACACAACTTTGGTTCTGTAACAAAAGTGTAACGGATACACTGTTCCTACTCATTCATAACATTTTTGTTCCTTCCGTCTATTTAAAAATTTTGTCTTGAAGCCATGTGAACGAACAAGGACAGATTTTGTAAGACAATAGCATGAGATCCCCAAATCACCCTGAATACGTTTTCTCTTTGTTCATTCATGTTGAGTCTTTTAATTAAATTTGATTGACGTTTTTTGATCGTTTCAGTGTTTTCGAAAACGAAAATTCCAAGAAACTCGCTTCTAGCTCTAGAAACTGAAAACGGAAAAATTTGCAACAAGTTCTAGAATCTAAGTCAGGCTTTCTGCTAAAGATTAAGTCATAAATCTTCAAAATCAGTCCAGTGTACGATTTATTGTGGCCTGCCAAACGTGCATAGTTTATTTTGGCGCACCCGTAATATTAGTGATGTTGTAACCAGGAACAGACATGACACCATATAGGTCAGACTACGCCTATGATGTCATGTCATGTCTGTGCAGTGTTTTGAGCGATGGAGACTCTGGAGGGGGATCAATGGCGGTAGCAATTGTTGTCGTTGTTGTTCTCTCATCCGGAGCTCCTATTGTTCAGCATAATGCGCCTTAGACTTATGACGATGAGTCTCTTGTTTCCCTGTGCTCTTTGACTTCTTGATGGCGCTTCAGTCAACACAGACTCATAATATTACTCTGAAAAAGTTGACCCTATTTAGGCCTAATGTGCTGGGATTCCTAGCATACCATAGACTGATTACGATTGAGTCCTAGTAATCGCTACCACCCACCCACCCTACTCGCTCATACTAGGACTCATGGCTTCCCAGCCAAATGGCTGGCCCTATTTAGGCCGAGTACCACAAGAAGTTGTGTTACCAATCACAGAGCTTCATTTTGGTCACATGACCTCTTTTCGTGGTCACATGATTTTTTTCTTGCCAATGATTGGTTTATTTTCAGTAGCTGCCAAAAAGAGGCTAGAAATGATATTTCCCGGACCACTGATTGACACAACCGAAAGATGGCGGCAACTCGTCGCAAAGCTGCGAGGCCGAAGCTCTTC
>REGL01000181.1:209376-234054 GCA_004194395.1 Aurelia aurita complex sp. Pacific | reverse complement strand
TGGAGGCCATTTTTGAATGGGAATCAATAGGGATGGGCCCAAAATCACCAAATACGGAAAATTTCTCCCGCAAGCGCAGACGGATTGGGTTCAAACCCCCTTCAACTGGGGCACATTATGACTTTTAAGGTATACCAAAAATCGGTTTTTCATTATTTTGTCTCGTTTTCCCGTGACAGCGACCCAAAGTTGACTGATTTTCTGCCAAGCAATAAGTCTTTGGAATTTGGAATAATTAATGAGGCCTTTGTTATCAAATAGCCAATCAAATTGCGAATTTGACCTACCCGGTACCAGGGTCAGTACTGACGTAGGAAACTGGCCCTCGGAACCAGGTTGTATGAGTCCTTGTGAGCAAGGTACCGCAGGGATACAAGGGACTCATCGTCATAAGTCTAAATGCGCCTATGCTGGCCTGACATCCAATGTGAAACAGGTTCCAGTAGTTACCAGTATTTAATGGTATGTGTAGCATTTTGTAGTTGTTCACTTAGCTGTTATCTATTTGCATGTCTTTGTGTTAGTGGCCATAGGGTAGCCATTGCCTTTTGCTCCCTATGGTATCGTCCCTGTAGTGTTGTTTAGTTGTATAATAATTAGAAAGTATGGTGGAATGTAACATACATTGTAATATTTTATATGAATATAGAAAAAATAGCATTTTAGAAAAGATATTTGCGTTGCATCTCTGGTGACCATTTATAAATACACCCACGCACTTCAAGCACACCTCAATAACGGGCACAGTCCCTTGCCGCCTTAAAAAAAGATTCAATAACAAACAAAAATAAAAATGGTTATTCTGTTCTTATCATGTACTGCGTATATATCTTTTTCTTAATTTACATATGTTTCTTTTTAGCAGTTCTGATGGACTGACGGGGCTACCGTGCCTAAATAAGTGAAACAGATAAATAAATACCTTAGCATTTCTTTCTAGTGATTTTGGCATAAAACTGGCTTACCTGTAATTTTTCCAATGCTTTTGCAGCACCTTCAGGCATCTGATAATTGATGAATGCACAATATTTTTCAGGTAATAATCTCACACTGACTAATTTTCCTTGTTTAGAAAACAACTGCGATAACTGCTTTTCGGTGACTGTATGAGAATTTACATTTCCTATCCATAATGCTGAACATTTTTGTTTTATTCTGCAAATAAAGGAATACATTTATATACGAATAATGAAGATAAAATGAAAGCACCGGCTGATGACAAATAAAAAAAATGCAACCGTAGTCAACTTTATTAAATATAACAAAAATGTCATTGTTGCTAATGTTTACTTTCTAATGTTCACTTTCGTTTTTGTCGATTGCGTCCAAGAGAAATAAATTCAAAAGATGATTATTGTTCATTCTCAAAGGAAAAAGGTGGTCAAATCACAACAGATTGAAGAACCATACTTAAGACAATAGGATCCTTATACAGGCAACATATTTCGAGTCCTATGAAAAGCTAAAAATTTCCATCTTGATGGTTTTCATTTCAATTAAATTGTATATTATGTAAATCGCAAATAGCAGGCCTTCTTTAGCTGTAAATTAGCAATTCTTGTTTGAGCCTATTATAAACAAACAAACAAACAAATAAATAAATAAATAAATAAATGATGATGATGATGATGATGATGATGATGATGATGATGATGATGATGATGATGATGATGATGATGATGATGATGATGATGATGATAAAGCATTAACAAGGAAACTGGCAGCTGAGGTAATGGCTAATGTCGATCAAAAATTGGTTCTGATAGTAATTAATCTCTCTTGCGATTACGATAAGCAGGTAGCGTGTTAAACACAAATTTTCACAAATATAAAAACGTTTCTCGAACATGCTGTACTCCGAAGTAAATTGAACCTTTACACACAATGTTAAAGATCAGCAACCTAACAAACTTTTGGTGATTTTCCGAAAAATGTAGTTACATCGGTTTGCCATTCTTCCGATGAAACTTGATTTAAAAGGCCCTGGTCAACATCAATGCTTTGCGCGCATAACTCGTCCTCAATACGCTGTGTCCTTGAGTTTCTGATGTTCAGAAACTAATATGGCTGCTCACAGTGGAAGGGATGGGGAAAGGATACAGTAATGAGTAATTCAGAGTATCTAGTAAGAATTTTTAGTGATAGGGATAATCAAACGAACGAATTGCAATGGTTTATGAACTCTGAACCACCAGGGTATCGTATTATTCGTAGTTTTTATTCTTTCAGTTGACCTGTGCGGTTTCTTTCAAACAGTGATACCAACAGTTTCCATTCCTCAGAACATGATGTTAATACTAGATTGCACTAGGAGAACCAGCAGGGACTTGAAGAAAAAAATTATAAAAAATGAAGTGATTACCAAAAGGTTTCGAACTCGGGTTTTGTGCGTGAAAGGAGCAGAAGAATATCGCTTCGCCAACCAACCATTGGATAGCCAGAGCGCTGCAACCGTAAATCATCTCGATAATAGCCGAGGGCCGCAAAGCATCGATGTTGACCAGGGCCCTTTAAGGATGACCCGAAAAAGTGAAACTTGCATGAAAAATCATTAAAGTGTGATGAAGCTGCAGATCTTATGGATTTCTTTCGATGCATTTTTGTCAAAGTTGAAATGATTTAAGAGATACTCCAAAGTCTACTGGTATAAGTAGCTTTGCACTCGTGGGAATTTCTGCTTTTAAGCGCAACAAGGTTTTGATAAAAATTTTGAAACAGAAACGTAAGATTATAAAATTGAATCTTTAACCTGTCCACCCATTCAGTTCATTTTTTTCCGTCTGTTCATGATGAAGCTATTTTATGATTTAGGATACAAAATTTCATCGAAATCACAACAGATAGCTTTTTGGCGGAATTTATGGTCATTCTCTCTTAGAAACAAAATGAAACATCATGCTAGAACTGAGATTGATTATTGACACAAAAGCATAAAAGACACTTTGATGATAGGTAAAACAATCAATTTTTGGTAATTATTGAAGCGTTTTCATTCTTTATTGGGCGACCCGGCAAAATACTAAAAGTCAAGTCAATATTTTTCATAAGAGTTTCAATCTAATCCAGGAGAGGACCAAAAAGAAAAAAGATGCTTCTCCAACCTGGCAAGGCAACCATTAAAGAATAAGTCCGGGGTTTATAAAATTAATGTCAAAAACAACCTTACCAACTGCTGAAGAACAATTGTAACTTCCTTCCACGTTTTCACATCCGTAACAGCTGTAAACTTGTAAAACATTTTTCAAAAGTTAAGCCAAATGTCGTCGCCCTTTTGTAAGAGCACGCGATAAGGAGGCTAGCCTCGGTTTAGAAGTTAGGTTCAACATGATGTCGAAGGCTACGACGTTATGACCTTGTGCATTTATGACGTCAAATCGCTCATTTCACAGCTTGAAATATGTAATTTCACAGAGAAAAGAGAGAGAAAAGTTGGAAAAAAGTACTACGCACAATTCACAACAGTGTAATCTTTTAGTTTATCAATAATCCTACCAACCCCGGACTTGTTCTTTAACACTTTCAGCATAATATGCACCCTTTCAAGTAACAAATAATAATGGAAAATATCTTACTTTGGTTGTGAAGATGTTGTCACTAATATTGGTCCTTTTTCGGCTATTCCATTTCTTTTCCCAGAAGAATCATCAGAATCAGATGTACATTGCTTTTCTTCTCCATCACTTCTTGGTGTCACTATGGAAAAGAAACTGAAGATGAAATGGCATTGAAGATCTTTTCAACTGAGGGAGTGCAACGCTACAAAAGCTACAGTAAATCCCCGCATACAAGAACCTACTTTTTTGACAGCCAGGCTAAAATAGGTTCTTATTCTAAAGGTACCAAGGCTAATTTCAAGGTAGAAAGGTTCTTATTTGAAGAATGCCTTGCGTGTAGGGCCTTTAGAATCTTCACCAAAGATGATCAGCCCTGCTATTTCTTTGGCAAAGTTATTATGTACCTAATAACCAGCATCAACTTGATAACGAGAATCCAAAATCAACTTTGCTACCCCTGCAATAAGAACATATTTTTAATCAAACTGAAACAGGTTCTTAATTGCAAGGTGCATAAGTTAGGAAAAATAGCCTGTAGGTTCTTATTTTTGCAGGTTCTTATATGCGGGGATTTACTGTATAACGAATGAGTGAAAGAATGAATCCAATGTTTGAAAACTCACACCGTGTGAGCCAATAAAAACAATCCCCGCTTGAAAGACTACTGCTCCCTGGATAAAAAGGCAATAATGTTGGCAAATATACCATTTAAAAATAGAGATGTTCAATCATTTTTAGAATTTTACATCACTGCATCATTAATGAATGCAAAAGAAACTACTTTCTTTTCTCTTTAAAAAGATAGATTTTTTCCCCTTATCAACTTGATTTTGTTACCGATAATCCTTGAAATTTACCTTGAAACAAACTGTTTGGATACATGCTTTTAATATCTGGAGATATCAAAATGGTTTCCGTGAACCCAAAAAAGTACTTCCCTTAAAGTGATTTTGTACACTGTGTCCTCAGGTTCATAATTTGTGGCTCGTATTCAGGCTCATAATTTGACTTCATGGCAGAGTGCCCCTGATTCAAGCTATTTTGCTATCCTATTTTTCAGTAAAAAGAGTTTTCATTAAATCACAGGAAGTAAGGATTCTTTTAATACAAACCATTTCCCGCCAGTAAAGCCTCCAGTGCAGACTGAACCGTACCATGCGTCCTGACAGATTCTTCCGCCAAAGGCCGTTGAAATCCCATATCCTAGAATTAGATCAAACAATCCTTCAGTTTCCGCTCGAATAAATTCTGCTGTAAAAGCATGGACTGACGTCGGAACTGCACGCAATGCCCTTTACCTTTCCTTCAGACGAATGTTTCTCGAGTTTTCGTTTTCGCAATATTTCGAGAGGGTAACTACTTTACTACCGTTTCAACCACCTCACTTAAAAAACAACCGCAGTTACTTTGAAATTCCAGCATTTTACAGGAAACAATCTTGTTTCTCAAAATTTGCAGGAATACGCATTTGATGATTAAGGGTCTGCTTGTATGAGGAAAAAACCTCAAATGATAGACCCGGTGTTGACAGGAGAGACACATTTCAGCCACTGTCTATATGGGGTTGTCACCTCAACTGTAAGCCCTGGGGCTGAGATGCGAAATGGAGTAAAGTCTCGTTTCCATGAAATGAGCATGAATCAACCAATAAGAATCAACAAATAAACCAATTCAACTCAACATACCGCTGGTGCTTCGTTTATGAGGAAAAATTTCACCGCACCAAGGTGAGATTTCACCTGTGGTGGGGTGGGATCTCAATATAACGGTGGTGCTGCGTTCGTCATATAAACACGAAATGAAAAACACAAAGGATTCTATGGGATGGTGGAATCTCGCCTGGTAGCCCCGGGTCTGGCAGGTGAGGTGTTTTCTCATACAAACAGGCCCTAAGACCTTATAGATAACGACCAATCAAGTCTTGTGCCCGGCTATGTTTCAAACCTTTTTAAGAGAAATTCTGCGCGTAATATCAATATTAATTTGCGCAATGCTACTACCGATGTCCTTCTTTCAAGGATGAAAACTTGCAGTGGGCAAAAAGATATCTTTCCGGGGTGTAGACTTGAAATAAATTGCCTTTGGGTGTCGAACAAGCCTCCTCCCTTAACATTTTAAAAGTAGGCTGACGAGTAATTTACCTTTCTAAGCCTAACTCTATTTTTCATTTTATTTTGTAAACATAGGTGTAATTGTTAATCAATCTCTTTTTAGTTATAGTATTGTGAATTTGGACACGGCCCCTGTAAAGCAGCATAGGTTCCAAATCTTTAAAAAGGCTGGTGTAAAATCCAATGACCTATTTCTTTGAAATGAATAAATTAAAAGAAACTTTAGCTATTTCTCTATAATTCTACCGTTGGAATTTTCTGAAATCTTCAATATTATCAGAATTGAGTGTTTTTCTCCTTTTTTAAGAATTCAAGAAAAATTTTCAAAAAACTTAAAACCATCGTAGTTTCTAAACTGTTTGACGCAACATGAAATAATTTCGAAGAAACCCATACTTTATGGATGTCTACAATATGGTATCAAGCAAAAGTCTATCACTCTTCTGGTTTATGATTTAAAAAATTTGATGATGTCACATCCTCAAATGAGTTGAAATGTAAGTATTGTGAATTTGGACACGGCCCCTGTAAAGCAGCATAGGTTCCAAATCTTTACAAAGGCTGGTGTAAAATCCAATGACCTATTTCTTTGAAATGAATAAATTAAAAGAAACTTTAGCTATTTCTCTATAATTCTACCGTTGGAATTTTCTGAAATCTTCAATATTATCAGAATTAGAGTGTTTTTCTCCTTTTTTAAGAATTCAAGAAAAATTTTCAAAAAAACTTAAAACCATCGTAGTTTCTAAACTGTTTGACGCAACATGAAATAATTTCGAAGAAACCCATACTTTATGGATGTCTACAATATCAAGCAAAAGTCTATCACTCTTCTGGTTTATGATTTAAAAATTTGATGATGTCACATCCTCAAATGAGTTGAAATGTAAGATACGCTGTACTTTCGAAAAATATTCAAAACTCCTGAAAAGCTCACCGGTAGAAATATAGATAAGTATCTAAAGTTTCTTTCAAGCCATTCAATCAGAAGAAATAGGTCATAGAATTTACACCCACATTTTTACGCCGAGTTAAAGATTTGGAACCTATGATCTATAGAGCAGTCCTCTCGACTGGTGGTGGGGGCTACCATGAAGAATAATGAAAAATGAAAAACAATGAAAATGAATCCTCATAGACGAGCTACGGGAATCCAAATCATGTGAGAACGTCTCTTACCGTTAATATGCGCACACGAACTTTTTCTAATTCAAACTGAGCATCAGGACATTCAGAATCCAATGTTAAAACATTTTGGAATGCTTCTTCAGCCTCTTGATATCGCTAGGAAAGAAAATCAAGAATCTATGAAAATTCCCGTGGACTAAAAACACCTCTTAAAGCTTACAAAGGAAAGCAGTAATTGATATGACGGTTTGATAACAGCGTTGACATCAAACGAGCTCAGGGGTGGAGGAAATATCGTAATTTCTGAGACCAAAAAGTGTTGGAAAGAATCTGTGACTGTTAATTCGTTGTCATATTCGTGGATAATACTTTGGCACATTTGATTAACTTTTTTAGCCGATTAATTTCTGAGTTATGGCGTCTTGAAAATTCCTTAATCTTGAAACAGCCTAAATTGATCGAACAATTACTAAAGTTAGACTGCGTTCACACAATGCCAGCACATTTTGAAAACGGTGAAAAATGTGACGGTAGCAAAATTAGAGCTAGCATTCACAATATACCAGCAAAATACCGTTTTCAAAATATGCTAGTTACAATTCCGTTTTCAAAATCTACCGCTTTCAAAATCTGCTGGCAAAAAATGTGCCGTTTTCGTATCAACGGGAGGCCTATCCCACACATTTTTCACCGTTTTCAAAATGTGCCGGCATCGTGTGAACGCAGTCTTAGTTTGAAATGGAAAGAGAACCGTTTTGGAGCTTTATTAAACATTACATAATCATTTCAGTTGTTTCTTTCTGTGTCCCTTCCCTCTTTCTTTTCACTTCTCTTTTATTGTATTTCTTTCTGGAGACTTAAAAAAATCTCTGAAACCACTGGTGCCGCTGTCCGCTATTTTTCCCACCCCTGGATGAGCTATTTGCAGCGAATTACATACAACATAAGAAGAACCGTAGAATACCTGCTGTCTGCGAAAAGCGGAAGCAAAAAGCCAAGGCACAGGAAAGGCAAGAAAATGGCAGTTTTCAATAATAAAAAAAAAACAAATACAACTGGCCTAAATTTCACATCAAGAGCGACATTCCTCAACAAAGCAGTCCTATAAGAAATTGTAAATGCAGTAAAAAGCTCTGTTTTCACGGCGGAGCAGTGTGCACGCAAAGCAAAAACGGATAAGTCTTGCTCCGTTTTCATATGCAAACGGGGCAGCGAAAACGGGGCAGCGCAAACAGGGCAGTGTAAACGGGGCCTCGTTCCTTGAGTTTGAAATCTTATCTTTAAACTGTTCAAATTTTGAAGAGCCTGAGAAGAAGACCATTTCTCAAAAACAGAATCCTTGATATTTACCTCAAGACCAGTCAAAGCCCTTCCTTTTCTAAAATATCCTTTTGGCCACTGAGCTGCTAGTCTAACTGCAGACTCTGCATCTCTCAGTGCACTAAAAATGAAAAAGAGGACCATCTAAGCATGATGGAAATTCAACAATACAACAATACTACAAATAATAACAGGGGCATAAATTGTGTCAATTGCTGAGGACTGTCATGTCTCTCTCGCATTAGATTAGATGAGATTTGTGATTATGGCTCATTAATGCAAATATCTTTCAATGTTTTTATTCGTATTCGCGGATAATTCACCTGATATTTAATGAAGTTAAATGAAGTTAATCAAATAGAAGAGCATCAAGCTGTTCAGTTCTTTTGCAAATTATCCTGAAAATTTATTCGTCATCAACCGAAGCACGAAATTTCAGCCATTGACGTAAACGTTACTTTTTTAACTCCAACTCCGTGGGTATTCTTGCTACCGGGTGTCCCAAAGAAGTACTCCTGTTTAAAAAATCACCAAAAATCAATCATCAAACCTTTGATATAATGTTCTTCTTTTTTGAGTTGTTTTTTCAAAGACCCAAAAATATTCATAGATGATAAATTGTCTGCTTTTGATACAGCAAGGTAGAAAAATTGCACGTTGAAAAACCTTATTTTGAGCTATAGTTTTTAAGCAAAATACTCAATCTTGCCTAAGAGTCAACATTTCCAAATTTTTTATCATCAGTAAAGTCTCCCATCATAGTGACCAAATTAGACGTTTTGCATGCACATAGAAATTGATATGGCAATCATCAGTGCTTTTTTGCAGTATGGTTCAAAACCAGGTAGCATTAAAAAGAGCTAAATTTGCTAATTTTTAAACCAGTCACAAGATCAACTACCGGGTGTCCCAAAAAAAAGTACTCCTGTTTAATAAATCACCAAAAATTGATTATCAAACTTTTGATGAAATTTTCTTTTTGAATTGCTTTGTCAAAGACCCAAAAATATTCACAGATGATAAAATGTTTCCTTTTGATACAGCAAGGTAGGAAATTTACACGTTGAAAAACCTTATTTTGAGCTATAGTTTTTTCAGCAAAATACTCAATCTTGCCTAGGAGTCAAAATTTTCAGATTTTTTATCATCATTGAAGTCTCCAATGATAGTGCGCATTTATTTCTGTCATTTATGACCATACTAGAAGTTTTACACACACAAAGAAATTGATTTGGCAATCATCAGTGCTTTTTGGAGTATGATTCAAAACCAGGTAGCCCTTAAAAAAGAGCTAGATTTGCTCATTTTTAAACCACTTTCAAGATCGGCTATGTATTGGAAAATAATTTGGTCTTTGATCTACTTGACAAAAAAAGAAAATTGAAGATCGGCCGTATAATCAAATTTTGGTGATTTTTCAAACGGGAGTACTTTTTTTTGGGACACCCGGTAGGTCATAGCAATTTTGCTGAACAACCAGAAAGACTCTCGATTATGAACTGGAACTGACTGGAATTAAGAGAGCTCAGAGAACATGCATTTTCAAAGTATTTCGATGGAATGACAAATGATACTTTTAATTGATGAATGTGGCTCAAGATATACATATAGTGCCCAATCTTTTCCATTCACTGATATTTATTGTCACATTTCCAGCTCCTTAGATATTGGACTTGCGACAAGTCTCTATTTTGGTTCGTATTTCTATTTTCTTCATGGACCAAAAGATAGACTTGTACCAGGTCCACTTAGAGATGAGTTAATGACTTAGATAATTTTCTCTCTCTAGCTAATGAACTTGACGGAAAAAGGTGCGAAGAATGCACCATCCTGTGCGAAATATTGGCCAGAAGAAACTTCACTCGAATGTGGAAATATCAAAGTGACTTTCAAAGAAATAGGAAACTATCCAGATTATGTAATCCGAACATTTGCAGTCAATCGTAATAATCAATCAGAATCAAGATTGGTACGCCATTTTCAATTTACTGCGTGGCCAGTGAATCGAACTGTCCCCGTGCATCCTACCTCTTNTTTCAAGATCAGCTATGTATTGGAAAATAATTTTGTCTTTGATCTACTTGACAAAAAAAGAAAATTGAAGATCGGCCGTATAATCAAATTTTGGTGATTTTTCAAACGGGAGTACTTTTTTTTGGGACACCCGGTATATCTTGAAATAATTTGGTCCTTGATCTACTTGACAAAAAAAGAAAATTGAAGATCGGCGGTGTCATCAAATTTTGGTGATTTTTCAAACAGGAGTACTTTTTTGGGACACCCAGTACATAGATCATCATACTACCCTTGCGACGAAATTCATATTCACTCTTATTAAATAATTTCCCATTTCAAATGGAGATTTGTCGAGCTAGTGATGACAAAATGTCAGCATCCCAGCTGTTAATCTGCACGTATAAAGTCCAATGCGGGCCAAAAGGGCTGAATTTGGTTCAGACATTTTCTTTTCATAAACCTTGTAAGAAATAAAGCATCTCAGCTATTGTCAAAAGATACAGTACAAGGCTTGTGCATATTAACATGATTCAAATTCTTTACGTCATGATTCAATTCTTAAACCATATGAAAGCACCCATTCTGCACGTTCTAAGTCAATATAACCCTCTCTTTCAAATTTTAGAAAATGGGTTGTATCCAGTGCCAGTACCTAAGAAATTCGATTATTTATAATACAGGGTTTATCTCTTATTCTAATTAACCAACCATTTTAAAGTTTGAATACATTGAGCGGTGTCCCTTGAGGGCAAGCCGCCATTTTACCGTCAGGTGTTGCTGCAGTCAATATATATATGACCGCCGTGTTGCGCCATTTCTGTCGATGCTGTGAGAGGATAGAGCCAAGATGGCGCCAAAGAGACAAATACAATTTCATCGGTTTAAGCACAAGGTTATGAAAGACTGTAAATTTTTCTGAAAAGAATTCTTAGGCTGGAACACCATGTTTATGTGCACACGGCCTGTACTGTAGTAGTCCATTGCCTCTCCTTGAGAACAGTATGTGTTTCCCTCTTGCATGTGTTATCACAGGGAGTCCAGGAATATCAGTGAACAGACTGTAGTTTTGGTTTCTTTGGTTCCTTGTGATCTGGATTATGAAAACAACAGCTGTGTAATTTGATACAGATTACATCATCATTGTGCGGTCGGCCTGCTATTGTTGCAGTAGGACAATCTTTTGTCATGTGAGAGCTCTTATCTCATTGGCTGCTGTTTGAACTCGCGGTTTTTGAAATCCCCTGTATTCTACTGTAACAATAGCAGGCCGACCGCAATGATGATGTAATCTGTATCAAATTACACAGCTGTTGTTTTCATAATTCAGATCACAAGGAACCAAAGAAACCAAAACTACAGTCTGTTCACTGATATTCCTGGACCCCCTGTGGTGTTAATATCAATAAGGATGCATCAACTTCTTCAACAGTCAACAATGTTTCACTAGCTCCTTTGATTATGATCTACTTCATATGGGATTCACAGCCTTTTGCCTCGGATTGAAAACTCACAATGAAACGGTTTATTCAAACTCCAGCTGCAAAATCGTACTCAAATAGACCTAATCGACTAAGGTTTGTTTCAACCATTTTCAAGTCATGTGACCATACTCTTGAGAAGTTTTAGTATTATGCTACTTTTTGCACTCATGGCACAACTTTGCATGGCACGAAATATGTTAGAGAAATCAAAAGATGTTTTATCAAGGGATTGATCACATGACTTGAAATGGGTGTGAACAAACCTTAGCCGATTTTGTCTATTAATCTAGAAGATTTCTCAAATCATTCTAAATCAAATCAAGACTTACTTTTGAAATTGTCCAGTTCGGTCGTAGCAGTATGATCTGTTACCAAAAAATCTGCAAGGGAAAATATGTATTACAATGTTTGCAAATTTGCGATTGCTAGGCAAGATCGGTTCTGGGCTAGCAAGTATTCAGTTGAGAAACATATCAGGTGAGCTAGAAAAATTCCCACATTTGAAAATTCATAGCACCAAGAGTACTTGATGGATTAGAATGAACTGAATTCTGCTTGATAGCTGAGAGACTTAAGTATTGTTGCAACTTTTTTCATGTTTTTATGAGCAACGAGAACATAGGTATTTTCCTTTTTTCATTTTAAATTATTTATGCACGAAAATCCCTTCAGCTATATCTAATATTACAAAAAGAAAGTTTTATTAATCAATATTATATACATAAAGAAAAATACTGAAGGCTAATGGCATTGCTGATCTTCCAGGGAGTCGTGTTTTTATTAGTTTTCAGCTCATCAAATGTGATTTAGTTGTTTTCTGAATTGGCACAAGGTAGGAAGTTCCCTGATACTTATGGGGATTTAATTCCAGACCTCAACAGCTGAATAGGAAAATCCTTTTTTGGCATACTCCAGATTGTACCTCGGAATCTGACGATCTCTGCAGAATCACGTGTTATAGCTGGAGTATTGGGATCTTCGTTGGAATTTGTTCCAGAGATTTTCTGGGCAGAGTCTGTGCATGCTCATATAGGCCATAACGGCACGATCAAACATGACAAGTTGCTCAGCATGAAGGAAACTATTTGACCATTCGTCTTTAATCCTGGCCGTTTCGATCATGGAGACGGCTCTGTCTTGAAGACGTTGAAGGGATTCCTTTTTTGAATTTGAGAGGCTACCCTAAATAAACTCAACATTACGAAAATGTCATGGTTGTTAAATGCCTGAAAATGGCCAGAAACACTTGATCAAATCATGAAGATACTTCTCGTACAGAACAATAAAAAGTACAATGGGTGAGAGATATCGTTTACACATTTATTACCATGGGATTGATAAACGCATGTATTTGTTTAAAAATCTATTTCTAATAACTCCTGAGAGCGGTGAAATGCCCTTGCTTACTGTTCTGTATAAGGAGATTCCTTACCATTGATCAAGTGTTTTGGGTCCATTTTCAGGCATTTCACCGCAACAAAATTTTTTTAAAGTCCAATTTACACATATTTTCAATGCTCATAACAACGCGAGCAAAATAAAAATACTTTGGATTTTTGGCTTTTAACCACAACTTAAATCAGTCAAATTCTTCCAGTTCTCTTGATGTTATGAATCTTCGAAAGCGGGAACATTTTTCTGGCCCAACCGGTATTTTCCTCTGTCATTCAACCTGAGCGGGGATAGCTCAGTGGGGATGGCTCAGTGGTAACAAAGCGGGGATGGCTCAGTGGTAGCACGCTTGTTGGCTACCAATCTTAAGGTTGGTGGCTCGAGTCCCCGCACTGCCAAACCTGCTACGAAGTGTGAGGAGAGTCACCAACTCTCTGTAATTCCAGGCTAAAGGAATCACGAGGTGTGGTAATATCGAGAGGAAGGACCACGATNTTTTTAAAGTCCAATTTACACATATTTTCAATGCTCATAACAACGCGAGCAAAATAAAAATACTTTGGATTTTTGGCTTTTAACCACAACTTAAATCAGTCAAATTCTTCCAGTTCTCTTGATGTTATGAATCTTCGAAAGCGGGAACATTTTTCTGGCCCAACCGGTATTTTCCTCTGTCATTCAACCTGAGCGGGGATAGCTCAGTGGGGATGGCTCAGTGGTAACAAAGCGGGGATGGCTCAGTGGTAGCACGCTTGTTGGCTACCAATCTTAAGGTTGGTGGCTCGAGTCCCCGCACTGCCAAACCTGCTACGAAGTGTGAGGAGAGTCACCAACTCTCTGTAATTCCAGGCTAAAGGAATCACGAGGTGTGGTAATATCGAGAGGAAGGACCACGATGCTGCTTCGATAAGCTCAGCTTCTCAGCATCCTAAAACTACCTTCGGATGCAAGGTAGAAATGTATACCAAAAAAAGGAAAACCATAGTTTATGGATGTCTACAATATGGTACCAAGCAAAAGTCTGTAACACTTCTTGTACACGATTTAGAAATTTGATAATGTCACATCCTGAAATGAGTTGAAAAAAATCAGCTGTACAGTAATTTCGAAAATCGTCCAAGAGTTCTGAAAAGTCCAAAGGTAGAATCATAGATCAGTAGCTAAAGTTTCTTTCAAGCTCAAGCCATTCAGTTGAAAGAAATAGGTCCTAGAATTTTACACGCAACTTATTCACACCAATTTAAAGGGCTTGTGCAAGGCTAAAAGCTTGCATTTGCGCATTTGCAAAGAGTAAAAACATCTAAAAATAGCCTATTCAAATCGATGTCCCCATTCACATCGTGCTGTGAACAGTTAGTAGCTAAGGAAACAATGTTGTGTCTGAATTTTTTCTTTGTTCTATTTATAGAGAAGCCTATATACCATTGCACACTCCTTTTTTGTGTACATTTCTAACTGGCATCCGAAGGTAGTTAGAGGACGCTGAGCAGCTGAAATTATCGAAGCAGCGTCCTGGTCCTTCCTCTCGATGTGACCACACCTCGTGATTCCTTTAGCCTGGAATTACAGAGAGTTGGCGACTCTCCTCACACTTTGTAGCAGGTTCGGCAGGGCGGGGACTCGAACCACCAACCTTCAGAAGGGTAGTCAAGAGTGCTACCACTGAGCCATCCCCGCCACACTCCCTTTAAAGATTTGAAACCTATGCTGCAGTACGAAGAAAAAATGCGAACACTACAAACCTGAAATCCGACGGATCCAAATGAATGGCTTCTGAAAACATTCCTATTGCTTCTAGGTATTCTTCTCTGGCTGCAAATTCGTTGCCTTTCACTGCTAGTTGCCGACTTTTTATGATTACACTATCTAAACTTTGATTCATATCTTGATTTTCTTTTTCTGCAACTTCTGGTTGGCTTTTTGTATTTTTTATTTCCTTTTCCGCTGATTCAGACTTCAACTCCAATTTATGATTTTCCTCTTTCTTTTCTTTTAATTTGCTTCCAGATTTTTTGGTTTCTTTATTTTTTGGTGCTGCACTCTTTTTCGTATTGTTATTTTTTGGTGGTTTCGGCTCCGGCTCTTTGGGAGGAGGATATGTTGTAGCTTGGGTTTGTGGTGCTTTGCTGGCAGCTCTTGCGAAGAAAGCACTGCTTGCATCAAACTGTTCCNGTTTGTGGTGCTTTGCTGGCAGCTCTTGCTAAGAAAGCACTGCTTGCAGCAAACTGTTCCTAGAATAATCATGGAAGAATATTGTGGTGACGGCAAATTTATACCGGGGGGCTCAAAAAAATTTCCCCTGTTCAAAAAATCACTGCCGCAAATTTATCTGCGCTATAATAATCAGAATTGATTTTTCTAATAGCTACAAGATTGAAGAATTTTTTGTATTTTTTGGTACTTTTCAAGATAGTAGTGCTGTGGCAAATTTGAGAGATTCAAAAAATTAGTCTCGCGTAACTTCCAGAAAATGGCCTAAAAACGCATGGTCAAAGGCATCCCGAAATAAAAGAAACAATCTGTCAGTTTTATTGTTTTCAATAATCCTTTTCAGAGCAATAAATAAGATATCAATTTCAGTTTCCGTCTCATTGTCAGTTCTTCGTTTTATTAGTCATGCTAATTCTCAAAAGGATTTCGAAGAGATTTCAAACGACCTGTAAGATTTGATCGTGCGTTTTAGGCCATTTTCCGGCTGTTCTACAAGACTGATTTTTTAAGTCTTTTCAATTTATCGAGAGACTACTACTTTGAAAATTACCGAAAAAAATACGAGAAATACTTCAATCTATTCGTTATTAGAAAAACCAATCCCCATAATCATCGGGCAACCATTTTTGCTGCAATGACTTTTCAAACAGGGAAACATTTTTTTGAGTCACCCGGTAAGTAGTTTTGAAGATTAAAATTATCTATTATCATTATTAAATTCTTTACAGTTGGTACTTACAATAACTTATATACAATAGCTAATTCAAACCAACTATCTACAAAGGAAAAATTCACAATAATATCAAGAAAATAAGTATATTTACATCGAAATATACGATTTCTGTTCGCGGAGAGATTTCCAAAGATATTGTTTCTACAAGCAATTTTTGCATGTGCAATTTTCACCCTTCAATTCTTTTATCAATCTTTTGAAACATACAACAGATGGTGAGCTTTTTATAGAGACCACTAGGCTGTTTCAGAGGATGCTACCTCTAAAGGTCAACGAACTTGTCCCATAAGTTGTAGTTTTCGTTTGTGGTAGCATTAATAGTGAACCTGATCTTAGACTATATGTTAGCTCCTTTCGCTGGAAAATATTCCACATAAAGGATGGATTTTCGCACGATAGGCACATATATATTTCTATCATCAAGTTGCGTAGATTGTTTACATGGACCCTAATGTCATCTATCTTTTGTAGAAGCTCATCGAAGCTCGATGCATAGTCTTCAAGAAGTATTCTCAAGGCTCTTTTGTGAACTCTGTCTCTTTCTTTGTTTTGCGTTTTACCGCAAAACATCCAGATAAGTGGACAATAATTGAAATTGGACTGTATAAAGAGCCAGGCTATTACGGGCGCTGGCGCTAAAGATGGCTGCAAAGGAACTTTGACCTTAACCTTCACCTTGAGAACACGGAATTTCATTGATCATGCTTCATATTATAAAGCATAGCGCACTTGGTAAACCTTCCTGGGGTGACAGATCAAACATATATGTCGCAAAGGGAGAACCTTAGAAATGACACATGTTTGATATTATTCTCCACGAAATTCTCATGATTGTTTGAGCAAACGGTTATAACCAAACTCTCGTTGAATCTATCTCCTGTGACACATTTGATGCACATCTCAAATTGATACAGTAGCACTTTTTGTTGCTCTGCCCTTCCTTTGAAGTATTACGAAGAGACCTTCTTGCTGGAGTTTCCTCTTTATTACGACCACATGGATATACCAATCTTTCAAATGATGTTCCACTAAAAGATTTTATTGTATGGTGATAACGATCTTCCAGATGATCTTAATAAAAATATACTTATTTTGACTCTACGTTTTATCCATAAAACTGGCCGGTTTGATTAGCAAGTCCTTAAATCACACAACCTCCATCTCTCTTTTAGTAAGTGCTATTTTTTCTTTCTCTAGTTGTTACGTATAGTGCTATGTTCGTATCTTCTGTTTTATGCTGCCATGAGGTAGACATTGTTTTTCGCTCCTTATGGCATTGTTTTAGTAGTAGGGTACAGTACCGGGTGTCCCAAAACCCAAGTACTCCCGTTTGAAAAATCACCAACATTTGATTACATGACCGATCTTCAATTTTCTTTTTTTGCCAAGTAGATCAAGGACCAAATTATTTTCTCAGACATAGTTGATCTTGTAATTGGTTTGAAATTAGCAAATTTAGCTCTTTTTAGGGCTACCTGATTTTGAATCATGCTGCAAAAGAGCATTTATGCTTGCCAGATCAATTCCTTTGTGCATATAACGCTTCTAGTTTGGTTTTTTTTTTTTTTTTTTTTTTTTTTTTTTTTTTTTTTTAAATGACAGAAAGAAATGCACACTATCATTGGAGACTTCGATGACGATGAAAAACCTGAAAATTTTGACTGTTAGGCAAGATTGAGCATTTTGCTTAAAAAGTATAGCTCAAAATAAGGTTTTTCAGCGTGTAATTTTTCTACCTGGTTGCATCAAAAGCAAACATTTTAGCATCTATAAATATTTTTGGGTCTTTGACAAAAAAAGTCAAAAAGAAAATTTTATCAAAGGTTTGATAATCAATTTTTGGTGATTTTTTAGACGGGAGTACTTTTTTTGGGACACCCGGTATTTTGTAAGTAATGTAATTAGTAACTCGTTTTGTAAGCTTTTGATGGAATGTAAACAAGAAAAAAAAATTGATACACATCTCAAGAAAATAATGCAATAGCAAAGGAAATCCCACCTCATCATCCGAACCATCTTTGCCTTTGGAATGCCTGCGGAACAAAACAAAAATATTTTCAATGAACGCAAATGTAGTTAAATCTATTACTGTTCTTTGTGCCATATCGGACCCCCTTAGCAAACACCTTGAGTGTTTCAGTTTACTAAATATCATGAGATTTTGGTGTAAGCTTGGGTAGCCTTTTTCCTTAATACTAAGTTGAGCCGGGAAGCTGGGATAGCCTTTGGGATATGTATCAATATAGATCCGAGTATTCAAATTATGAAACAAGGAATTGTGAGGATCTCCAGATCCCCAGGCTTAAAACAGAACATGCACAAAAAATATCCCAGCTAATATCAGAGAAATCCAAACACTTGGGCGCTTTAAAAAACAACTAAAAGCGCACTTGAACAACTGAGAATGCTAAAAGTACACTGAATCAAGACCCTCTGGAAGAAAAGCCAATTTCTATCATACTGTAGATATTATTTCCATTTATTAGAACACATTTTATTAGGCCTTTATAAAGAATTTTCAAAAAGCTGAAGAAGATGATGACAATGATAATGATGATGATGACATTTTGGAACATTTATGAAAGACATTTTTGTCGAAAAACAGGTTTCTTATGGGTTAAGAGGCTGCCATAACCCATCCTTACCACAAGCACGTACTACGTGCTATGGCTTAGAGACGATATCGTTTCTTGGGTGGAGGTTATGGCAGGCACTTCCCAATGACCTAAAACAGTCAGATACTCCCTCCAGTTTCAAAAGGAAAATCAAAGCCTCGAGGGGAGAGGAATCTAATTGTAGAATATGCAGACCTTTCGTGGCTTAGGTTGGGTTCTTGAACAGATAATTTTGTTGCATTGTCAATAGCACAAAAGAAAAAGGAAAAAACATTGGAAGATTTTTTGAACATTGAAAAAATCTGTACTTATATATTGGTAGCTAATTATTTTGTATCATTGTATTTTATTTTATTTTAATTTATTTTTACTTTGTTAGATAGTAGGCGTGCATTAGCTTTTACTATAGCTATTTGTATGTTTGCCTATGTTTGTTTTACGGTGAAGGAATGTTGTCTTTGTATGACTATGTTTATCAAAAGCTCATTCGGAATTAGCTGACACGGTGAAATATATTTATCACGAGTGGGCTAAACGTACTTTTTTATAAGAAACTGCCCATAAGAAACTCAACTCTCAGATCGCCAAAAAATTAAGAAACTCCAGTACTCGGAGAACGTAAGTTAAGAAACTATTTACTTTGATAAACGAAATCCTTCGCATATTTTTACTTTACTTTCACTTGTTTCCTGGATCATATTACTCGTAAGGTACTTGAGTAATGTCTAAACATTGGAAATGCTTGAAAAACATTGTTTTGAAATGTTCACGAGGGCACAAGTAATGAACATGAGGATTGTTATGGAACCTCTAAGAAACTCGTAAGAAACTCTGAGTACTCAAAATTTGATAATTTTAAGAAATTTTCAGTGCTGGCCCAAATTCTTAGTTTCTTATAAAAAAATACGTGTACCACATTTTAATTCTCCAATTGTGATAGCCCACTCGTGATAAATATTTATCAAAAACTCATGCTTCAGATATTTTTCATTGTCACAATATTAATAACCGTGGAACATAAAGCAATGGCCACTGTTTGAAGAATTTTTTAGGCGTCATTGACTTGTTCATATTTATGAAGCATTGAAAAACACAGCTATGCTTGTTCTTTTCGCTATAACTCTCTCCCACCTACGCCTTCCCTGTAACTTCTGAAATAGGTTATGAGCTGGAAGCATATGGGACAGCTGCGACCAAAAACTAAATGAACTCCAAGTTCTACAAAACAGAATTCTCAAAATAATTCACTTCAAAGATCGTAAATATTCTACAAATCGCCTCATAAAGAACTTAACATATTTAAAATTTATGATCTTTACCGCATAAAAAACTTAAAAATATTGTATGAAGTGCACTTCAGCAAAGATAAATTACCCGAAGTATTTCAAAATTACTTCAAAACCAACGAGAACTCTTATAAATACGAGACCGGACAAAAATCAGATTAAGAAATAGCGAAATCTAATAAAAAGTGGCGTGACTACACCATACGAAAGAAACATTGGTGCTCGCATGTGGAACAACGTTCCTCCTTCCCTAAAATCAATCTCAAAACAAAAACACTTCAGTAAAAAACTTAAAGAAAACATCATCTTATCATACCAAAATGAACTACAAAAAATCTACATGATTAATAAGACATACAAACCAATAACATTTCTTACTAACAAAAATATATCTTACTGTTGGATTCCTAGCTTTATACTATGACGCATTTTTCCTTTTTTCGTATATCCTTTTGAATGTTTAATTTACGGCCCACGCCAGATAAGCTACGCTCTTCTTGGGTCGTGTAGAATACATACATTTTTATCTTATGCGCATACTAACCGGTTTTGTGTTGTACAGGAAAATATAAAGCCCGAGGTCTTAAAAGTACAGACCGAGCTTGCGAGGTCTGTGCAATAAGACCGAGGGCTTTATATTTTCCTGTACAACTACAAAACCGGTTAGTATGAGTTTTATTACCTGATAGCTTCTAATTTTGACTTATACCATTTAGTCAAACTCATTTTGTTACTGTTATGTCGTCTGAGTTCGTTGTAAATCTCACAGGCCTAAATTAGTTGCTGTGGTGACAAAAACGCGTCCTTGTATCGCATTATACAAGGCTACGGGAAAACCGCGGGAAATGTGCGATTAGCCAATGGGATTGGCGGGATTCTTGTATTGCCTCGTTTTTGAAACGTCAGTCAGGTAATAATACATTGTATTAGGCTGTTGTATTCTTCGAATCATATCAGAATCAGAATATCAGAAAGCATACAGCGGGTACCCGCAAATAAGAAACCACTTTTTGAATTGAGGCCTCAAAAAGTTTCTTATTTAAAGAGACCTTTTCCTGATCAGGGTCAAAGATTCTTATGGATAGGAAATCAAGTCAAGTGAAGGTATATGACTGTACCATACATGCATGTGTATTGCACATTACTGGTACATTTTACATGTTTACCTTGTTACCTTTTTGTTGTGTGAATCTTTAATTTTGAAAATGTTAATTCTGTTTAGAAAATGCTACATTATATTACAGTCATTTATGGGCATTATTTTCTAGCATTTAGGAACAATGACAAACCTGAAAATAAGCAACTTTTAAATTTCAAACCTAGAGTTGTTTCTTATTAAAGGAGCCCCTTTTGAAGAAAGTGAGGCCTGTTTCTTATACAAGGGGGTTTCTTATTTGCGGGTACTTACTGTATCAGAATCAAAGGACCCTTGTGGTGATTCACGGAGAGTTAGCAAAGTTCCACTGTTCAAAAAATCATACCACAAAAACTATAAAAGCGACTGGAAAACTTATAACTCTGTTGACTGGCTGAGAGTTTAACTTAATTTTGAAAATTTATTCGTAATTTACAACGCACAATCTTAATCTCAAATCACGAAGTCCTCAAAACTAGCTTCCATGGGTTTGGCTAAAACTATAAGTGACTGACTCAATTCAATCCATTTTTCAACAATTAAAATGGTAAAAATTTTTTGTTATCGTTATGTGATGACCATGGGGCAGACATGCTTTGTTGCTCCTCGTGGCCTTGTCCCTGTGGTATTGTATAGTTGTATAGTACCAACTTGTAGAGTAGACAGTAACATGTATTGTAAAAATTTTATCTCGATATATAAAAAACAATGTTTTTAGTTCAGGAATTTGTCTCCAAATACCGAAACTATTGGATTGCAGTTATGCTCTTTTCATTAATGCTGGGTGTTTAGGAGGCCAAATTTTTACGTGATAGTTAGCAGTCCATGCCTGGCCGATTTTGAGCAAATTGAAAAGTAGGTCTTCTGGCTAAACCTGGTTTCAGAAGGAAATAATGCACCTAGCATTAAGAGAAAATCTCAAAATTTAAGTCGAAGCTCCAGTAAGATGATGAAATTCAAATGTTAAAATTCATTGAATAGCTCTTCTCGCATAGGCCCATGAATTGTTTTTCTTCCTGGGAACAGCATAAATTTCATCCAAACTTCCTGGGAAATGTTTTTGATTTACATTGATTTAGTGTTTTGTACTGCGTAATTCGTGCAAATTGTAGGTAGAATATAGTTCAAAAGCTAATTTGTGAAATTGAACACATTCATAAGCCAACAATTTTAGGTTTAAACTCAATATAACATGAAACGAATACTTATATTGCATACAAGTTTAAGAATGATTGCTAGGTAGGTAGCTCAAAATAGGCACGGTAACTGAAGGTGAGCAGCATAAAGGCACATGACTTTCGTCATGAAGACGAGCCACCAAAATGCACATACACATCCCGGTTGCCACTTTCTTCATTCCTTGAAACGAACGGCACTACCTTGTCACAAAAAGCAACTGAACAGCTCAAGGATAGGTTGACGTTGGCGAAATCTATTACTTAGAACAACAACAACAAATGTTTTAAAATTCTTGATACAAGCCTTTTGGTCAAGATTCTGCTTAATCAAAGTAACTGCAGCAATTCAATTTTGTTTTCTAGATAATAATCATGATAGATTCGGGTTCTGCCGCGTTTTGACCGGCAACATAAAATTCAGCTTTCGTTCAAACAACTTTCTGTAGCCTAAAAATCTTCCAAAAATTTCCTGGGAATGGTGTTCCCCTGTTCCCACACTTTGTCTGCCTCTGTCTTCTCGTACCATTTTTCAAACAGTGGATACATTTCTCTGACTCAGCCGGTACATTTTCACGTTTGTATTCACCGAAGTACGACGGAAACGCATCGATTTATCCAGTAAACCGGAGAAATTTTGAAAATGCTTTTCAAAATGGATACATTTGAACACGGATACAAACTGTGCTGGTATGGACGGCAAAATCCTTTTCGCAGACAATCCCGCCTTGAAAGGGATTTTGTCACAGCCGGCACTTTCCCAATTTCATTCTGTCGATCGAGCAAATTTCCGCACAATTAAATCGTTCGATTTAAGGGGAACCTGTTTATCTAAAGGAAGATCGGCGTATTGAAGGTCGCAACCCTTGCTGTAAGGAGACTTCAGACTGGGGGTCCCAAAAAAGTACTCCTGTTTGAAAAATCAGCAAAATTTAACTGCGATGCCGATCCTGAAACTTCTTTCTTTGTCAAGTAGATTGAGGACTAACTTATTTTCCTAAATACAACTGATTTTGTGATTGGTTCTAAAATCAGTAAGTTTATCACTTTTTAGGACTGCATGGTTTTGAATCATATTGCAATAAAGCATTGATTATTGCCAGCTCAATTTCTTTGTAAAAATTAAGCGTTTAATCAAGTCATAAATGACAGAAAGAATCACTGGAGATTTCAAGGAAAATACAAAATCTGAAAATTTTGCCTCTTAGGTAAGACTCGACTATCTTAAAAAGTATAGCTCAAAATAAGGTTTTTCCAAGTGTATCTTTTTTACTTTTGACTATTGAAAACAAACATTTTCTAATTCTTAAATATTTTTGGGTCATTTACAGAACAAATCAAGTCAAAAACAAATCACTTACAAAACAAATCAAATCAAAGCTATAAAAAGGCAAATTTATTATAGCTTTGACAATCAAATTTTGATAATATTTGAAAAAGGAGTACTTCTTTGAGACACGCGGTATATCAAATTTTTGACTATTTTGACGAGTGCTACATACCACCTTCTCCTTCAACACTGAAAAACCTATCATCTTTGATTTTCATAAAAATTCGCAACATACACCTACCTTGTATCTTTTCCTTGTCTAGCTCCTTTCTCCTCTTTTGTATCTTTTGGTATCGATGGTCTTATATCTTCCTGTACAATCACCCTTTTCACTGGTTTCTGTATCTTTTCTATATATTCTTGTTGCTTTTTATTATTTTTTGTATTTGTGGCGTTTTTCATGCTATTCTTCATGGAAGGTGGATGACCATTTGGTAAATGAATATCTTTATTTTCACTCTTAGATTTCTCTTCTTTTTCCAGAACCTGTGGATAACCATAAAAATAATGTTACGGGGAAATAGACCAATTTCTTTATCTAAAATTTTCAGGAACAGATTTTGACGCTATATACAGCTACAGTAAATCCCCGCATATAAGAAACTACTCTTTTGAGAGCCAGGCTGAAGTAGGTTCTTAGATCAAAGGTACTGAGGCTAATTTAAAGGTATAAAGGTTCCTATTCGAAAGGTGCCTTGTGTAGGCCTTTTCAGAGCCTTTACTAAAGATCTTCAACCCTGTTACTTGTTTTGGTAGAGTTATTATGGACCCAATAGCAAATTCTAAGCTTACAAACAACAGGGGAGGAGATTCAAACTTTAACAGCCAACTTGGACAAAAAGATTTAATTAGGACAATCAAAAATCAACTTTGCGACCTTTGCAATAAGAACATATTTTTCATCAAACTGAAACAGGCTCTTAATTCCAACGTGCATAATGTAGGAAAAATAGCCTCTTGGTTCTTATTTTGGTAGGTTCTTATATGCCGGGATTTACTGTATTTGATGCCAACTACCGGCGGCAGCAAAACAAGCAATCATCGAACGATGGACCATAACAATCACATACTTGGTAGACCTCATACGGAAGATTTTCTTTTCTTCAGACACAATATCTTGAGATACATTGTCTCCGGAAACTACAAATGAAATTACTTACTGAAATAAGATTACATCAATGAGATCTAATA
>REGL01000181.1:191370-207951 GCA_004194395.1 Aurelia aurita complex sp. Pacific | reverse complement strand
GCAGGCCGGTTACATCATCCTTCAAAGTTCACCTATTTTCATAATGAGCACTATTAATAAGTGGCTAATGATGCGTTCGTTCTAGAAAACGATTGTTTTAACATAATTATGCTCCTAATGAGGTCAAGAACGTGCCAATTCTGGTTAAATTTGTTGTTGCGTCAGCGTAAACATCTTGGGTGATAAAACGTTAATCAATTGCTTTAACGAGCGTGACTGACTTTCTTTCTTTCTGACTGACTGACCTGGAGCCCCCTCTTAGATTACAAAGTTGGACTTTGTAATCAAAAAGGAGGGTAAGAACGACGATGAAAAGAATCTTGTTCATGTCATTTGATATTTCTATTCCAGTGATAAATCCATTAGTTAAGTGTTAAGACAGTCCAGTTCGACAGTCCAAGCGGGTAAGTATATCATCCACATAATCATTATTTGTTTAAATAAAACGAACGATTCGGATCTATTCCAAGATCCATCATAGGCGTGTAAAAATGGTCGCGAATCGTCTTTAAAGGGGCTGTACAACCGTCCTCTCTGCGTGGCTTTGCGTGTCAAATCATTGAATGTGTTTAGGCTAAACACAACATAGCTAATGGCGATTTTGCACAGATGATAGTAATCCAAAGTATCTGCGACAATCTTGGTGATCGAAGCTTTGGTGGACGATTTGTTCTATTGTTTTAACATTGAATATTTGAAAGTTTCAATGGATATCAAAAGTTCCATCATATTTCATAGACACAGACAAGAAAACACTGCAATGAAACTTACGTAGAAGCTGCGATGAAACTGGCCGCCATTAAAAACCCAAAGCTTTAGTCACGTGCGCGGGTTGTCCCGTACTTTCCAATTGTTTACAAAAATCTTGCACAGCCCCTTTAAATAAGGGCAGTGACACAAAGGGTACCAAAAAGGCAGAGGGGGCAGGGATAATTACACGAGGGAGTAAAAGTGAGAACCGTAACGGGCGGAAATGGCGAAACGGCAAAGCCAGTAAACAAATGGGATTAGAACAGTGCCAGGGTAATAGAGGACAATTGTGCATTAAGCACAGGAAGATTGCGTAGGATCAAAAGGCTCTCGCGGATAAGAAGGTCGAAAGAATTGTCAGTCCTGCTGAGGATTTCGAATGAAAAGATAATACAGCCTCATTATATCTACGCTAAAATCATTTTCATAAAGTACGATAGTCACTATGAGACTTCAAAGAATCATGATGGGGAGCTAAGGGTCTCTAATTAGTATTTCTGTTTACACATATAAGACCAAAATACATTTTCTTCGTACAAATTTTTGTAAATTCGTCAAAAGCTACGAACCTTCTTTTTCGCCTTTTTCTTCTCTTTCCGTCGTTTTTCAATTTCCTCTTCCTCTATCAGTTCTTGTGCGTTTCTAAGAGCTTCCTGCAAAATGAATATCGAGATCTATCAAGCTACCATCATCGAAAAATATCAATCAATCTTGTGTGTCAAAAATCTTTATAAAAGTACAGACATTTGATGAATGCTACAAACATACATCAATCACCGATTTCGACATACTATCCGTCATTCTATTGCCAAAAGGCTAACTTACCGGGTGTCCCAAAAAAATGTATACGGATTTGATTGACTCCAGCACTGTGAATTTAGCTTCAACCAATGTCTAATCACTCTAAAAATGTTCCTCGATAGTTAACTTAAACATAGATACCTCGTTTGTTGATATTGGTATTTTGAGAGCAGACATGTTAATCTTGAAAGCTCAAATTTTCCTCTTCCTGCAAACCAGAGCTTTAGCTTTTTGGCCAAAGCAATTTATAAAGGCACAGCGTATAAATCAACGATAGCCTTGATAAAACATGAACAACATTAGATCTTGTGTTATTATGCTTTCCAGAAGTCATTCCCCAGTCACCCATTGGGAAGTTTCTTAAGGTCTCATTAATTTCCGTTCTTAATTTCAATGTGCTTCAAAGGCCAAAAGGCCAAAGCTCTGGTTTGCATGTGGACGCAAATTTGAGCTTTCAAGATTGATATTTCTGCTCTTAAAGCCCCAATACGAACAAACGAAGTAGCTATGTTCAAGTTAACTATCGAGGAACATTTTGAGAGTGATTAGCCATTGATTAAATCTAAATTCACATCGCTGGAGTCAACCAAATCTGTATACATTTTTTTGGGACACCCGGTAGATGTGAACATTTCACTCAAATCGACCACACAGTTCGAAATGTATATATGATTTCCTTTGAAGCTTGTTTCGAAGGAATTCAAAATCATCAACTATGACAAAATTTTGCTAGCATTTAGCTACAGAATGATGCCAGATGCATCAAGAAACTTGCGAGAAACTACGAAAATGATCTGTCAATGGCCTATATTGCCCTTCACTTCGATGCGAATTGAAATAAGCACAGATTGAAATAAGCTTCTCTGACCACGAGGAATAAGACCCATTCGTGCGTAAAGAATGGAATGAAACCTTACATGAGTCAGTCGTTGAGTTGTGATTTCGCTCCATCCTCTTCTTTGTTTTGCTGCTTTTCGAATCCCAAGGATTTCTCTGCTTTGCTCTACTTGATGTTCCCCTACATAACATGCTTGTGAGTGGCTCGCTCTTGGAGCAAAGCAAGGACAGTGCCCTTGATTCCTGTTGAATTGATTTTACCGTTTTGATGCCCATTGGGCTATTTCATTTTGTTTCATTTCATTTTTTATTATTTAGCCGCGGAAGCCCCGTCAGCCTGCAGAGACTGCTTTACAGAGGGCTTTGCGAAAAATTATACAAAATTAAAAACCTAATTTACAAATTTAGTTATCTAATTAATCTAACAATAAATAAAACGAATTTATATCAAAAGAAAAGTAAAACAGCTACCCTCTACAATTTCTCTTCTAGCCTTTTTTTAAAGTAAGAAGGGAGGGTGCATGTTTGACATAAAAGCTTAATTGGTTCCAAATCGTAGGCCCATGAAATGAAATAGACTTCTGCCCATTTGACGTTTTGCAGAGAGGAACACGCAAGTCAACATAGGGCTCAAATCTTTAAAAAGGTCGGAGTAAAATTCTATTGCAGTTTTCATTGAAATAAATGTCTTGGAAGGAACTAAGGATTTTTCGCTGTAAATCTGCCGTGGCAATTTATTGATATCTTGATTAATTTCAGTATGGCGGCATTTATTAAATTTGAGGCTATGGCGTCATCAAATTTAGACCTTCATAAACAATAGTTTTCTTGAAGGTTATATAATGTTTCTTCTATTGGTTTAGGATTTACGATGATTTGAATTGGTTTCAAAATTTTCCATGAATTTTTTCAAAAATAATTAAATTGCTGCCATTTTGAAAAAATAAAGATATAAAAAAATGTCCACGGCAGATTTACAGCAAAGTACCATAAGTTCATTTCAAGCCACCCAATTCAAAGAAAACTGTAATAGAATTTTACACCGACCTTTTCAAAGATTTGAAAGATTTTAGCCCTATGCTACGCAAGTCAGGTTCATGAATTCTGCATTAAGTACATCCGTTGAGATTCGAAGAGCAGCAAAAGACCACAACAAGATGAAACAAAATAATAACACAACGACTGATTTAGGTATGATTTCATTTCACAAACACAATGGGTGTTCTCTTCCTCGTGTTCTGACCCACCTTAGCCTTGTCTTACTTGGCAGAATGGGTACGAAAATTTAGAAAACAAACCTCTTCTGTAATTCCCGATCGTGGCGTGTCTGTTGAATCTGTGAGAAACAGAAAGCAGTTAAGCTACATTTTAACAGAGTTAAGCTGAATTCACAGCTGAGGTAATTTGCAGTGAGAACTTTACCTTAGTCTAATTGGCAATGCGTAGCTACCCAGAACACATTAAGAACGACGCTTAAAGTGTGACTTCAGCCTTACTCGCGCTGGTAATCGTCTGGTAATCGCTGGTAATGGCTGGTAATCTGGCTCGTAATCCACTGGTATCGTCTATTATCGTCGATACCACCAAGAAAGCCGTCTTTTGCAACAGATTGGGGCTATTTATAATGATGCGTTGAGCTTCAAGATAAACTTTTCATAAATGAACCCTTGCCCTTATAGTTGACATGTCGTTACATTACAACCCTTCTTTCAAATCAATACCTCGGTATTGATTTAAAAGAAGGGTTGTAACGACATGCCTTTGGACATGTAATTCCCAGCTCAAGATTTGCTCCCAAGCAAATTGTATATACCGGGTGAGCCAGAAAAAGTTCCCATTTACGACAAGCCAGGATAAATCATACACTTGATTCATTTCAAATACTGTACATTTGATTTAATCTGTTGTCAATATCCTACATTATTCTTCGTTAATTTCTGTCGATTTTCCTGATGCCTACTTATCGATATATTTGCAATTTCCTGAAATTTACATGCATCATGCATCAAAAGAAAAAAAATGAAATGAACTGATCATTCCCTAAATGCACAAACTACCGGGTGAGCCAGAAAAAACTATGCACGTTTGGCAGGCCACAATAAATCGTACACTGGACCGATTTTGAAGATTTATAACTTAATCGTTAGCAGAAAGCCTGAATTAGATACTGGGATTTTTTGCAAATTTTTTCGTTTTCAGTCTTTAGAGCTGAAAGCGAGTTTCCTAAAATTTTAGTTTTCAAAAACACTGAAAACGGTCAAAAAACATCGATCAAGTTTTCTAAAGAATGGACATGAATGGACAAAGAGAGAACTTGTTCGTGGTGATTTGCGATTTAGAAATCGACCAATTGTAATCTGCTGTACGAGAGTTCATACTAAACTCCCAAATCCCTCTGAAAACGTTTTCTCTTTGTTCATTCATGCTGAATCTTTTAAAATTTGATGGACGTTTTTTTATCGTTTTCAATGTTTTCGAAAACGAACATTTTAAGAAACTCGCTTCTAGCTCTAAAACCTGAAAACGGAAAAATTTGCAAAAAGTCCCAGAATCTAATTCAGGCTTTCTGCTAAAGATTAAGTCATAAATCTTCAAAATCGGTCCAGTGTACGATTTATTGTGGCCTGCCAAACGTGCATAGTCTATTTTGGCGCACCCGGTACAGTAGTCTTTGTATTTATAAAAGTGATACTAAATTTGTGCAATCATCAAATCGTGCGACGTAATTCATTTCCCAATTCCCTAGTAACTTCGAGGAGGGAACTTATTCTGCCAAGTTACGTCTTCAGAAATTTGATCGCTGCTTTTCGATCTGTTTAGGCAGTCTGCAGGCGACACAATCTGAAAAAATCGTAAATATATTGATAAATAGGTATCCAAAAAATCGACAAAAAATAACCAAGAATAATATAGGATATTGACAGAAGATCAATCGAACATATTTGAAATTGGCCCAATGTATGATTTATCCTGGTCTGTCGGAAGTGGGAACTATTCTCAGGCTCATCCGGTACGTTCCCAAATTCTTGATCAAGTCAAGATGCATAACGAAAAATACCCTACCTTTCGGCATATATTTCCTGGCTTCATATTTGCTTCTGAGTCGACTGGCTATACTTTCCCAAAATTCTTCATCACTGTCTTCATCATCAGTATAGTCATAATCATCATAATCCGACATGTCTTCATTATTGTATCGATAATGATGATGATGATGACGACAATTGCATTGGCCCATTGCTGCTATGATTTAAATGTATCGGGTGAGTAAACAAAGAACCGGGTGTCCGAAAATGATGCATTATCGTTTGATTGCTTACATGTCCATAACCAATGAAACGATTTTCACAGCTTTGTTTTATTTGATTGCCTAAAGACTAAATTGTATACAAAGATGTTGGTTGCGGTTTTACCACGGCGTTTCATGTCCAAAAGAGGATCGATAAACCTGCTCAAATTCAGGCCTTAGATGGCATGAGAAAGAAACGGCTATTTTTCCAGTCAACATTCTAGATGTGATACAAAAGGCTGAACTCGTATTCGTATTCTCTGAACTCAGTATTAACTGAATTCATATTCTCCGAACGACATATATTCTCTAAGCGACATGTAAGTTCAGCCTTTTGCGTCACATCTAAAATGTTGACTGGGAAAGAAGGCCGTTTCTTTTTCATGCCATCTAAGGCTTGAGTTTGAGCAGGTATGTCGATCTTCTTTTCGACATGAAGCCATCGGCCTAAACCACAACCAACATCTTCAAATACAATTAAAGACAAATGACGGAGATATAAGGTGACTTAAATCAGGGGCCTGGGTAATCTAAATATAACCTATTGAATTCCATTGTATTTGATGATATCGAGAGTTTAGCAAATCAATTAGACAAATGAAAGCACTAAGCCATCTTTTGTTCTATTTTTAAACTAGGCGCTATATATCCGTCATTTGTCTTTAAGCCTTTCGGCAATCGGATGAAATAAAATTCTGAAAATTGGTTCATTGGTTATGGACATATAAGGAATCAAACGATAATACATCATTTTGGGACACCCGGTACACCATGTGAGTAAAAACAAAACGCCCGGCGTTTGAAAAATACTGCTCCCTGAATATCAAATTAATAATATTGAAAACAGTCTTGTTTCATTGCCGATATGTGTAATTAGATTCACCATTTTACCCACAGAAAGCCCATATATATATTTTTTTTCACATTCTATTAAAAGCTTACAAAAGGAATTACGAACTACACTACTTACAAAATACTATACCCTACTACTAAAACAAAACCATTAGGAGCGAAAAACAATGACTACCTTATGGCAACATAAAACAGAAAATACGAACATAGCACAATACGTAACAACTAGAGAAAGAAAGAAAGAGAAAAAAAGCGCTTACTAAAAGTTAGATGGTGGTTGTATGAAAGCCCATATTACAGTTTATTCGAAAAAAATATTTTCTGTTATCAAACATATTGATGATATTTTTATATAAAAATATAAAAATATTGTTGTTCTCCTTTCGTTCACCTGCACAAACATCGCGCAATAATTGTAATAGTGAAATAAATATTTTTACAAGAGAGCACAAGGAAGCTTCTCTTGTAAAAATATTTATTTCACAATTACAATTAGCGCGAGATGGTTGTGCATGTAAACGAAAGGAGAACAACAATATTTTTATATTTTTATATACAAATATCATCAATATTTTCAATATAAGAAAATATTTTTTCGAATAAACTTTAATATGGGCTTCCTGTGCTTTACCCGGCATTAATCGGCCATTCCTTCCCGTTTTTAAGGGAGATTTTCTGCAGAAAGCCCCCTTCGAAAACCTGCAAAAACGACGAGCAAAATTTCCTTGGTTTTCCTTGGTGCACATGCTAAAGCGCGTTTAAGTCATTGCTGTAAGTTAAAAATATCAGCGAAATTTGCTAAGATTTTGGCACACTTTTTAAGGTTTCTCGAAGGGACTTTCCCTAGAAAATCACTTGTAAAATCTGAGCGGAGAGACCGATTTGAGCCTGCCAGGAAAAATTCTAAAAATAATGGAGCATGTTGGCTATTTAATCAAATATTGCAAAGTATCATTGCTTATATATCTAGAGATATGTAGTCTTTCAAATGCCGGGCATCAAGGGGACAGATTGCCTTTAAGTAACCCATATACATTTACACGTAAGAGGCACATATTTGTGAGAAGGTTCTGCTCCTTGGAGGACGACCAGGCCTGTATTCATGTTTTGAAGCTCAAATTTGGGGTCATTTCGAAAAGTTAGTTTGAAATCAATTCGCGACCAAAGCAACTCTTAACTATAAAACGGTGTGGCCGATTTAGTGAATAAATTTCTGCATCTAAGTTAGGCCTTCGGCTACAAAATGAGTGATGTTTCACTCAAATAGGTGTACAAATCAGAATGATAAACTTTGGCAAACGCTGAAGCATAATTTTTGGACACACGGTACCTTCATAAAACTTTAGAAAATAGTACAAGAATCTCAAAGACTCTTGCTTTAAAGGGGCTGGATCACGCAATCGCAAACAGACCTGTTATCTCTATAATGTTTCCCGCACGTTTCCATTGCGCTCTGCACGAACTTTGGTGGATGGGGTGAACTCACAATGAAGGTACTCCAGGAAATCCATCAATATCTCTGACAACATATGAATATTTGTTTTTGTTTTTCTATGAAATTCGAAAGTCCATGCATCTTCAAAACAACATTTTCATTTTCAGAAAAATAGTGGAAAATCTGAGTGAAAAGCCTGTCAAAAAATTGTAAAATTACCATTTCGAAATAAGTTTGTTTACTTTACGTGACCCAGTTCCTTTAATATCGATAAAAGTCAAACTTGAATTTCGAGAGGTGATCATGATCAACCTCGTTCCCAGAGTGTTTTTACGTCATACGATGATCACGAAGCCGAATAAACATCCTGGTACACTTTGATCAAATACGCCCAGAACATGGGTAAATTAGCAGCCATTATGGATTTGCAGTTTGCTAGGCAACGCTAATTATGCGACCTCGATTCCAAACAACAAAGCAACCTTGTAATGGTTGTTGCCTAGTGACAATATTACATTGTTGTTATTCGAATAATTAGGAAATTTTCGAGAAATGATATATGTTTGCTATTGTTTTCAAATAGCCAATCAAATTGCAGGATGACCTCTAGCATCCCAGAGTAGAGGTAGAGCAACGAACTCACTCTGGGGACGAGATTGGATCATGATGTGAAAGCTTTCTTAGACCTATGCAAAAAGGTGGTCAGGCTCTTACCATACCAATGCAAGACAACCTGTTATGAGATTTTAGTCTTAATAAGAGGGGCTGCACCCTGAGCAGTTGGTACTGCGTACTTACGATTTCTGAATGAAAACAGCTGCCGGTATAATTCCATCATTTCACCCTACGATTTAATCAAATAAGAAATCATTTCATTATCCTACTAAAATTGTTACTAAATGCCGGGTGAGTCAATAAAAAGGCCCGACGTTTGAAAAAATACTGCTCCCTTGAATATCAAAGCAATAACATCTAAACTGTCGTGCTTCATGGCTGATATGTTGAATTAGGTTCAGTAATTTACCCAGCTTTAAACGGCCACTCTTTCCCGTGGATATGGCAGATTTTCTGCAGACAGCCCCTTTCGAAAACCTGCAAAAATGAATGAAAACGGCGAGCAAACTTTGCTTTCCTTTCTAATGTATTTTGTCCTATTGAGAGAATAGACCATTTTGACATCTAGAAAAGGGCCTGGGGAGAGCAACATTTTTCTGGTAAATGGCTGCCACAGTTCAATTTATCGTTGGTAAAAAGCCCTGTGGCAGCCATTTACCAGAAAAATATTGCTCTCCCCAGATCCTTTTTCTAAATGTCAAAATGGTCTATGGAATCCCCTGAATAAGTTATTTATACCAGGGGGGAGACTTAGTCATCTTCCGAAGAAGATAGCACGTGCTAAAACGTGCTCAAATCATTGCTGTAACGTAAAAATATTAGGGAAATTCGCTCTTGATTTTAGCACTTTTTTTAACGTTTCTCGAAGGGTTTTTCTGGAGAAAATCCCTTGCAAAATCTGAAAGCCGTGACCAATTTCAGTCAGAAAAACTTCTAGAAATAATTGAAACTGTTGGTTATTAAATCAAATATTGCAAAATATCATAACTTGTATATTTAGGGAGATGTAGCCTTTCAAACGCAGGGTGTTTTTTTTTTACTCCAAATTAAAGTGGGTCTCCCCAAATTAAACTGTAATCGATTTGAATGAATCTATGCAATAATTCATTGCTTAAAACTTGTGAGAAATCCTCATCTTTGATAGTTGTGTAACATTAACTTCAATACAGAGGCTGAACTGTTAATCCTAAAAGCGAAATTAGCAATAAATCACGGCAAGAGCTATAGCAAAATAGTCTGAGTTGACCTCTGCTCGGACTCCCTTGCTATCTAGTTCTGCTCTGCATACAATTGCAGCGTGCAGTCTTTTCGACCAACACAGCATAAGATTCTATTTTGAGTGCGCTTGTGTGGGATGTGTGGGAAGTTGCTGTGATCTACTAGGCACAAATAACGAAATAGTCCAGCTACACAGCATCTCAAACCTGCCAAATCAAACTCTTGAGCATATAATGTTGCATGATGAAAAGAGAAAGATATTCGCAGAATCACAACAAACAAAGTTTGGAATCAATGCTAAAATTCATACATACAGCCTTGTTAATAATAATAATAATAATAATAATAATAATAATAATAATAATGATAATAATAATAATAATAATAATAATATCATAATCAAGGACAAAGTGAATTCAACTTGCAAGCTGATAGACATGACTGTGCCATGTGATAAAAATGTTTCAATCAAAGAAATGGAAAAGAAAAGCAAATATCAAGATCTGGAAATTGAGATACAAAGGATGTGGAAAATGAAAACGGAAGTAATACCCATTGTGATAGGAGCCCTCGGTACCATCAGAAAAGGAATGGAAGATAATATCAGAAGCGTCTCAGAAAATATGAATCTTCAGACGGTCCAAAAGACATGCTTACTAGGAACTGCAAGGATCCTTCGTAAAGTACTTAGCATCTGAACTTCAGGACATGACATGCCTTAGGTGTATTGTTTACACCCGGCCAAAGAAAAAGCAACCAGTATGAACTGTGACATTTAGCACCACGTATAATAATAATAATAATAATAATAATAATAATTATTATTATTATTGACGAAGATTTTTATCGAAACATTTGAGGCATTTAACAGTTGTGTTTTTATATTTATTTTCTGTTAACACATGATGGTGGTTTAGTTTATTATAATAATAATAATAATAATAATAATAATAATAATAATAATAATAATAATAATGCGTTCTTTCTACAGGGTGATTCAATCAGCTACAATATAGCTGCTATCAAGAAAAGCCCTGTATTAATTGAATCTCTGGTAATTGGGTAGCGTTTTGATTGATTCATTCATTGACTTCAATACTTTATTCTAAGTGGGCTGCAAGGATTTCTAGTTATCTAAAGCTAGTTTAGGCCCACTATGCATGCCGCATCCAGGCATGGGACCCCTAGTTTAACGTCCCTTCCGAAGGACGGCGAGGTGAGTTGCGAGGTCAAGCCTCCGAGGTCAGCCATCCGGAGTTTGACCTCACTCGACCGAGCTTAACTCCAGTTACCTGATGGAAACTATGTAAGCCGCTCGGCCACTCACCCCATATGCATAGATTTGTGGTATGATATTACTATACGTGCAACTGCTCTGGCTATTTGTCATTTGTAGTTGCTTTAGATCCATTTTTAATGCATTTTCCGAATTTTGATGTTATTTTTCTAAATTCTCCGTCATTGTGTTGTGACATCACAATGACAATCCTTTGAAACAATTGTAGTCTTGTCAGCAAGTGAATAATGCCAGAAAATATGGTTATGAAGCTACAATTTTCATTAATCCATGCAGAATTTCTTTATCTTTTTTAAGTTTCTGCTCGGTTAGTTTTTATAAAAGAAACAAGCCACAATTTTGCAAATAATTATGATATCCAAAATTTCATGGGAGATTCATAGCAAATCACCTGAAGTTCTGTTCAAGCCATTCATTCAAAAGAAGGAGATGCCACCCATTTATTGTACATCACATTTTTAAAATCTGAAGCCTAAAATTTTAGGAAATTTTCACAAAGTAGCAAATAACTTTTTGCCACAGCCAAGGGTGTCGCCAGAGGGTGGACTGGGGTGAACATGTGCACCTAAGTTTCCTCAGGGTAGCATATCCATTCTAAAGCAAAAACGATGTAAAAATGGCTGGGTATACCTTTCAGAACTTAATCCTTTACCAAGTCCACCCCGTATTTTACGTCTGGTGGCGCCCCTGGCCACAGTCAGTACACATGTTTTTTCATAAGAAACTAAGAATTTGGGCCAGTACTGAAAGTTTCTTAAAATTATCAGATTTTGAGTACTCAGAGTTTCAAGTTTCTTAAAGGTTCCATAAAAATCTTCACGTTCATTACAGTCTGTGCCCTCGTAAGCATGTCAAAACGAACTTTTTCACACCTTTCCAATATCTAGACATTACTAAGTACCTTTTGAGAGATGTGATAGAGGAAGCAAGTGAAAATAAAGTAAAACTATTTTAAGGATTTCCTTCATCAATATAAATCATTTCTTAAGTTATATTTTCCCAGCACTTGAGTTTCTTAATTTCTTGACGATCTGAGAGTTGAGTTTCTTGTAAGCAGTTTCTTATAAAATATATGTGTATACTGTATGTAACTCTTGGCAAACTCTGATCACTCCGCTACTGGAAAATGATAAGAACATGAATTAAACTGTCAAGGAAAACAAATTTGTTTGCATACAATGGCAAAAAATAAAGTAAATATAAATCATAATTGGTTTACCAGAGTCATTCCATCATCATCATCATAGTCTTTCTCATTGCTTGTCAATTTTTTATATGCAGCAGAAACCTCTTGGAATTTCTGTAAACAAACAAATATAAAGCATCTAAGGTCCTGTTTAATAACATGGTTTTCCTGCCTAATAATTCTCTTTAGTTCTTAAGAAGTCTTCCATTTAACTTAGGGGCTTTCAACAATTACTTTTCATCACGCATCACAATGGGGTTGAGGGGATTCAGGCAAAAGCCATAATAATATAATAATAATAAAATGTTGGTTAAGGGGCTGGAAGGCCAAGGCCTATAAAACCCTGATTGTCTATGATTACTAATCTAGTTTAGTTTGAATTCGAATTTTGAATCCCCGTGTAGGCGGTCAAAGAGTTTCTCAGACGTTATGACATCTTTTGCTTCGACGATGTTAGCTGGCAAGCAGTTCCACTCTTTTATGATGTTTTGGGAATAAAAGTTCTTTCTCACATCTAGTCTGCATTTGTTCAACACAACTTTGTATTTATGGCCCCTTGTCTTATTGTCGTTGATTTTAAAGAACTTTGAGGGGTCAGTGTCAACGAGGCCATGAAATATTTTATAAGTTGTGATCATGTCACCGCGCTGTCTCCTATACTGAAGGGTCGGTAATTTTAAAGCGTGTAATCTTTCGTTATATGATAACTGGTTGATGCCGTGAACAAGCTTTGTTGCTCTTCTTTGAACGGCTTCTAGTTGTTTTTACATGTTTAACCATATACGGGTTCCATATGGAGACAGATGTTTCTAGCAAAGGTCTGACGAGACTCTTGTAAAGACCAATGAACACGTTTCTGTCTATGTAAGTCAGAATTCTCTTGATTGATGCTAACACTCCATGATGGATTACGTTTGCATGATGGAATGTCACAAAAGCAATTGCCTAGATAGTATGTCAGATCATGATTCAATAATGAACCTGATATTTACAAAACTGCCATCATAGGCGTATGAGGCAGGGGGCTGGGGAGGCTACAGCCCCCTCCCCCCTTCAACGTAGAAAAATGAGTAAAAATCAGCCATAATCAGGCAGAAATCTGCCTTAAGTTGGGCAACATTTTTGCAAACAATGGATTTTTCTCGGGCAGCCCCTCAAATCTTATATTCCCCTACGCTCATGCCTCCCATCATTTGAGTATTGGAGGTGTTATAAAGTGTGCTGCAACATGCTCTAAAATTGTTCTGTTTTCAGGCTGTTGACACTTTGCAATAGCCTCATACCGACATATTCTAATTTTGCTTTGTTGACATTGATATTAAAATGGATGATATTTGGACACAATTATGGCAGTCTAAGGTGATAGGCCGAAATCATTAATGAAACAAACAAAGCAAATTCTAGTGGGTCATGATCATAGGGGGGTCAGGTAGTTTCAATGATCACAGCCCAAAGGCCATGATGCGTGATGAAAATTAACTTCCAATGGCCCCTGAATTAACATTGCTTCCATGATACCAGTATAGCATAGCAAAAACAGTCAAGTAAATAGATCAGAACTGTCCATGCAAGGATCTTCTGAACACTGTTCTGGTGTATCTTCTGATAATACTTTCCTGCAAGAATTTTAGCATCCAAGAAATTTTCAGCATTTTTAGTATTCAATATTGCAATGACAACAGTAGACTTATAGCTTTTGTCCCAGTTATCACCACTAGTACCCTACCCACTACCCCCTTACTGCTCAAAGTAGGACTCACAATGTTACAGCTCAAAAACAGGACTTGGTTTTTCTACCTTAATCTTGTTTCCACATCAATCACTTGAGACAGCAGTCAAATTGGTAGAAAAGGTGTCCAAGAAGCAATTCTTAAACATAGAGCTTTTGCTTCATCAGTCAAACGCTCAACAACATTGTTTCTGTTGATGTACAAAAAATATTGCAGCAAAGTCCTATTTTTGAGTTGTAACATTTGAGTCCTACCTGTATGAAAATACAAGGCCAGGTAATAGCCATATACAAGCCTTGTAGTCATGGCCTTGTAACCTTGCTCTAGCCTAGAAAAGCATTACAGTAACTTATTTGTAAATGGCTTGAAAAATGCTGATGAGTTTAACCTAGGCTAGCACCCTTGTGGAAACCTTGTATTAGACTGGTTTTTACTTGGAATCTTACTGATAGCCTTGAAATTTTCTTCAAAGGCTAGGACAAGGTCATAGCAAGGTCATAATTCCCAATACAAGGCTAAAAGTTGGCCTGTAACAAGGCCAACTTTAGCCTTGTATTCTTGTAAAGGTAGTCAAAGTGGTTGGGCAGTAGTGGTTGAGGTAGCAGGAGGAATAACTAGGGACAAAAATTGTAACTCTAAGGCAGCAGCTGCAGAAAATTTTTCCAATCAAAACTTTGCTGACAGAAAGCAAACTAAAATTTCTAGCACTGGAACCTCATTCCATCTACTTCTCCACAACATTCCTCCTCACAGCTTCCTATAAGAGTTGCTTGACTGGACAAAGCTAGTTGGTTGTAAGTCCAGGCCAACAAGAGATAGATAGTCATATTACAAACTCATTGGATGTACATAAGCACTGAATGTGCTTCATCATCTATCCTTCATCCAAGCACCCTCTGAGGTCTAAGCAATCCAAAAGCATTGTATACTATTTTTAAGTAACTTAAATAATGTTTAAGTTCGCCAAAGGAAAGAGATGTTGGTTACTTCTTTGACTGGATACTCATCTAAGGAAGTGTGCTTAAAGGGGATGATTAAAAGTTTGCTAAGCATGGGATAGACCGGCTGCAAACTGCTGAGAAGTATGCCCCTAATTGTGACACCAGCATAACTTTTAATTGCCTCAATCAGAATGTGGGGGAAAGCATAGCATTATTTTGGAGAAAAAGCAACAAATTTTCTTTGACAAGAGTCCAAAACTTATTCACACACCTCTGGTGAATTTACATTCTTTTCAATGTTGGTGCCCCTCCTGAAGTTGCCCACTGCAATTTCAGGCCAGATCTGCCCCTGAAAAACAAATTTCTTGAAACAAAAATAAGGCACTACCTCTGTGGCTTCATCACTCCCCACACTCCCATCTTGTTTATCTGGATGCCACTTTCTTGCAAGATCCTTATAGCTTCTTCTGATCTCTTCTTCGGAGGCACCTAATAACAGAAATATTCAAAATTTATTACCATCACCCAAGGGCAATTGCATCACTCTTGTAGTTGATGGTCTTAAAAGTTAATTTATCAAATTTTTCACCAATATGCGCCTCAGTTCAACGTTAAAAGTTAAACATTGGAAAAAAATTCATGGAAGCTTGTTCATCCTCCCAAGAGGATAGCGTCCACAAGTCATTGCTGCAAGGCCATTGTACAGCAGAAATGCTAGGGAATTTACTCACGATTTTGGGCACGTTTTGAAGGTTTTTGAAGAGGCTTTCTCGAGAAAATCTCTCATAATTTCAGAATGGAGTGGCCGATTTAAGTCAGGTAAATTTTATAGTAGATTTGAACATTCCTACCATTAAAGTAGATTTTCGCCGATATCAATGTCTTGATATCCAGGGAGCTATGACCTTTCAAACAGGGATTCTTTTTTCTGACTCACCCAGTAGTTGGGAATTGAGATAAAATCTGTATATATATATATTCCCGTTTGTCTTTCTTTTTGTTCATCTTTACAACACATGCAAAGATTTTTATTCACCATCTATGTGGTAAAATTTCTCAGAAATCTTAGTCTCAAATTTGATACAAGACCAGACTGCATTTTATGTCGTGCGCACGGAAGATCTTCCGCGCGCATTTTTTTGCGCGCTTGAAATATTATGTTTCCACAGGCGCGCTTTTTATGTGTTAGGGGCGGGCGTGCAAACACGTGCGCAGGATTAGAATCTTGTACGTCCATTCTATTTCTTGTTGAGCTTTGTTTCATTGAAATATTTGTTGCTTTAAATGGTCTGTGTTCTCTGCGACGTATCTCTTTCTTTCTGATACAACCGGCAAATAGCGACTGGTTACGGTGGAATCTGGATTCATTCCGTGTTTATTTGAGTAATGAAACCCCACTGCGAGGAACAAAGCCAAAGGATTAGATCGGGAGGAACGAAAGATAAATGCACGGCCTACCTGACTGCAGCTCACAAAACTTCAAAGGGCATAATTTTGATACTTGTATTCACTCAACTTTTGATATATATAGATTCCCAATAAATTGAGGAATTGCATAGTGAATATTCCAATTAAATTGGTCGATTGGTTCATTTTCTACTGCAATATTTAGGCCAGGCCAGCGCTCAAA
>REGL01000181.1:155103-181390 GCA_004194395.1 Aurelia aurita complex sp. Pacific | reverse complement strand
GATATGATCTGGCTATTTGGTTTTTTCATTAATTGCTCTTTTTGGATCTAACTCAGAACTTCGCGATGACATGGGCATAATGGGCGACACCACTCTAGTTTTTTTGAGAATTTTCTTAGCAATGGGTCCCATAATGATAGTCAGCACAAAAACTAAAATTTTCCTGGGTACGTTTCAAGTGTAGATTTACTGTTATCAAAAAGGTTAGCATATTTTGACAGTGGATAAAGTTATCAATAAGTGACTGCACACAATTTTGTGCTGTAGCATTTTTGTGCATGGCAAGAAGTTTTGGCATTCTATCCACTGAAAACTGCATTCATCAATTATGAGGTGTCCTTCTCCTATTGCCTGTTATGTCTCGTTCAATTATTACCCTGACCATCCCCCCCCCGGGACACCCCCGGGCATTTGCACAACAAATTTTCCCGGCCCCCGGGCATTTGACTGTAGATTTTTCCCCGGCCCCCGGGCATTTGAGTAGCATTTGGCAAGAACGAGGAGCTTTTGCTTATACAGTGACTGGGAATATAGCATTTTTTCAGTGCCCGGCCACCGGACATTTGACCATCAATTTTTCCCCGGCCCCCGGGCATTTGAGCAAGGAATTTTTCTTGACCCCCGGGCTGCCCGGGGGGGGATGGTCAGGGTAGGAATTGAACGAGACATTGCTGTACATTAAGGTGAATTATCAGATATTGTCATAAAGCTCTCTGCAGGAAGCCAGGAATGTTGAAGCGCGAGCGAAGCGAACGCTTGCCTTCCCAAAAGAGAAAGCAAGACAGTGTAAAAGCTATTAAACCTTCAGTGGCCGCAATGTTTTTTAATTCAATTGCAACAAATCATTCAAAATAGGTCTACTCATCTAGAAATTCTAAAAGTATTATCTTTTGTTTTGTCATCAATCATACCAACCCTGGACTTGTCCTTTAAAGTTGTGTAACATATAGCTATAGCCTTTTGCTCCCTTGCCATCGTTTCAATGTATCGTATAATAATTTGAATTTGTAAGTAGTGTAGTTTACATTTTGTATTAGAGTGTATCAAAAGCGTGATCAAAAGTAGATTCTTTAAGTTTAAGTGAGCTTAATTGAGAGCTCTCTTGCTGCTAAATGAGACATCAAACCAGTCTTTCTAAAAAGAGAAAGATCTTTTTGGAAAACTCAACCATCTTTTTATCTGGTATTATTCTATCTTGAACTTTTTTCTCTCAGCGTAGCAACCCACGCTGTAAAGCAGAGATGTCTTACTCTTAATCTTATTTTATCAATGGAAAACTTGAAATAGGCCTATCTCTGTTGCATACTACAATTCCTACTGTGAACAATGTTCATAACATATTCAGTATTCCCTATCTTTCCAAAATCACAGCTACAAAGGTGACTTTAAAATATACAATTTATTGACAAATTTACAAACATTTGATCGTTTCACAGCTCATTTTTACGTCATGAAACTTTCTTTCTCTGCATTGTGCCAGGAGAACGTTACCCGGACTTAATCTCTATGTCAGTAATATAAAGATGGGTAGTTTTTTTGAGAATGTTCTTAGCAATGGGTCCCAAAATGATAATCTGCAAAAAAAATTTTAAGTGTAGATTTGCTTTTATCAAATCTTTTGACATTGGATACAGTTATCAATAAATGACTGCACAAAAGTTTGTGCTGTAGCATTTTTGTGCATGGCAAGAAGTTTTGGCATTCTATCCACTGACAGCTGCATTCATCAATTATGAGGTGTCCTTCTCCTATAGCCTGTTACTGTGCATTAAGGTGAATTATCAGATATCGTCATAGAGCTTTCCGCATGAGCTAGGAATATTGAAGCGCGAGTGAAACGAGCGCTTAACTTCCTAGTACAAAGAGAAGACAAGAAAATGTAAAAATAATGAAAAAGTGGCCATAATGTTTTTTAACTTGATTGTAACCCATACCACAAGCCATACTACTCATCTAGAAATTCTAAAAGTCTCTTTTTTGAAGAAAAATTTATTTGGAAATTTTTTAGAATGAATGTAAAACTTGATGGCAGTGATTCTTGCTTTCGTCAATGGAAAAAATTATACCTTATATTTAGAGACCAAGCTATTATCTATCTTACGTCATTTCCATGTCAACATTTGGTTGTAGAAATAGTAATGAGAAATTAACATTTCATTGGGCTTTCATGGCTTTCTTCTGGCAGAAGGCTGGTCAGTTTTTCTGCACATTTGTTAAATGATAGCGCAGGTGTCCTAAGGTGAGCTCAATGAGAACGGAAACAAAAAAGTGACTGGTTGTAAGTGACTGTAAGCCCGGGGGGGGGGGGTACTTGACTAGGGAAGTGACGGGGGTGTGCGGAAAACCTCTCCACACCCTGCACCCTGTCGCATAAAAAATAGGCCAAAAGTATACCCTGTCGCATAAAAATTTTGCCTCTCAAATACAGTGTAGAACGCAATTTTTGCTTGAGATACCCTGTCGCATAAAAATTTTGCCTCTCAAATACAGTGTAGAACGCAATTTTTGCTTGTGATACCCTGTCGCATAATTTTTTTACCTATTATAATACCCTGTCGCATAATTTTCGCTAGAAAATGACACCCTGTCGCATAATTTTTACCGCAAAAGGACACCCTGTTGAGCGGCACATCCCGTCAGGTCAAGTATGGGAGTGCCTCCTCCGGGACTGTAAGTGACTGTACAAAAAAGTGACTGGTTGTAAGTCTTCAGCCCTATTTTGCTGAGGTAATCAGAGGCAGATCCAGGAAATATTGTGACTACCGCCAAGATAAGTTTATCTGAAATACTAGGGTGTGGCCTTTTTGAAAATAGGCATGTACCTAAATAACTAGCTACAGGGATATGACAATCTGACTACTGCTTCAGCAGTAGTCGCAGTAGTCTCGACCCGAGTCTGGATCCGCCCCTGATTTGCTATACCAATATTTCGATGCACAATTGAATGCTGAGTTCAAAAACGTCACTTAGACTGCTGTAACTATTGCAGGAATAGAGATATTCAGCTTTTATCCAACAGATTTCAATAGATGTGAGAATTTGGTAGAGAATCGCTACTACAGAAAAACATCTATTCCATTAAGGCTGAGACATTTATAGAGAATCATTAATTGATTTGCTATAGCAATGTTTCGATGCACAATTGAATGCTGAGTTCAAAAACGTTAGTTACTTAGACTGCTGTAACTGTTGCAGGAGTCAAGATATTCAGCTGCATTTGAAAATATCTCACATTGCCCAGCAAATATATCTTGGATCCACAACATAAATGTTTCTTATGCCCAGCAGCATCTTAGTGAAAGAGCTTTGAAAGTAAAAAGAAAGACGAAAGCAGGAGGTCCTCTGTATCCAGGGGCGGATCCAGACTACTGCGACTACTGCTGAAGCAGTAGTCAGAGTGTCAGATCCTTGTATCTAGTTATTTAGGTACACGCCTATTTTCAAAAGGCCACACCCTAGTATTTCAAATAACCTAATCTTAGTCACAATATTTCCTGGATCCGCCCCTGATAACAAATCAGTTAATGATTCTCTATAAATTTCTCAGCCTTAATGGAATAGATGTTTTTCCGTGTAGTGATCCTCTACCAAATTCTAACATCTATTGAAATCTGTTGGATTAAACGAAAGTTAAGCAAATAGTTGTAGTATATTAAATGATCAAATACTTGGAAACCATATTCTGTCTTGGCGTTCTGGAAATTAAGAATTTCAAAATTTGTCCTCAAGGTACTCCTTGGCATAAAAATATTTAGGGTATTGAAAGCAGTTCGTCGATATTGAGATTCAAATCAAGCAATCTTAAAGCAAGCAATCAAAGCAATCTTCTTCAAATAAAAGTCCAGTTCTTTTCCTTCCAGAACATAGCCATCACATCTTCCTGATTGTTATCATATAGGTTGGAAAGCAACCTATGGGACAAACTATGTTAAATTCCTTGGTATGCGTTTAGATGAACATCTTAATTGGAAATATCATCTGGTCGAACTTTCCAAAAAACTAGCTAGAACTTCTGGCATGTTTTTTAATATACAGCATTTTTTGCCAATCAATGTTTTGATTTGTTTGTATAATTTTCTTTCCTCTTTTTCTTCTGTATGGTATTATAGTTTGGGGCTTACATATGATGCATATATCAAGCCAGTTTATTTGCTACAAAAGCGAATAATAAGAGCCATAGCATTTGAGCATTTCACCTCACCTTCTGCTCCCATCTTTCTTGATCTGAAAATCTTACGGCTTTCCGACCTTTTCCAATTCAAGCTACTTCGTTTTATGAATGAATGTATTAACAGGACTTCCCCTTCTTATTTCCATGATTTCTTCACGCCAGTGGCATCTGTTCATCAGTATGGTACTCGACAGTCATCAAAGAAAGACATTTTCTTAACAAAGAAAAAAACATGGAACAGCATTCCAGTAAACATCAAGGAATCAACATCAAAAAATATGGACGAAAAAATTGGACTGCTGTGTGCCTATAAACTCCCGTAAACTCCCTTTGCTAATGCACGCATTTTTTCATAAGAAACTAAGAATATGGCCAGTACTGAAAGTCTCATGAAGTCAACAGATGCAGTCGCTCAGTACTCGCCTACTATGCTCTTGTGAACAGATCAAAATCAAAGTATAGTTTGTGAAGGCTTTCGAATGTTTAGAAGTATTTTCCGAGTAATATGATACATGAAGCAAATGAAAATAAAGTAAAAAGTATCCTGGGTACCATTCTTTGGTATGTTCTTTCTATTATTTTTGTTGTTGGCTCTGGTACCCAGTGTAAGTAAAGACACTTCGGATTTTCTTCCCCAAATTAAATAGTTTCTTTGCTAATTTTCCCTAGGACTGGAGTTTCTTTGATGGTTTGAAGCTATTTGAAAATACTTCCTATTTGAAAAATTTTAAATTTTCATGAAACAAGGAGTTTAGCCTTATCATGTTACTACCTGACTGGTCATGATTTTGGTTCCGGNTGATACAGGAAGCAAATGAAAATAAAGTAAAAAGTATCCTGGGTACCATTCTTTGGTATGTTCTTTCTATTATTTTTGTTGTTGGCTCTGGTACCCAGTGTAAGTAAAGACACTTCGGATTTTCTTCCCCAAACTAAATAGTTTCTTTGCTAATTTTACCTAGAACTGGAGTTTATTTGATGGTTTGAAGCTTTTTGAAATTACTTTGTGTTTGAAAATTTTTAAATTTTCATGAAACAAGGAGTTTAGCCTTATCATGTGTACTTCCTGACTGGTCATGATTTTGGTTCCGGAAATTAATTTCAATAAGAATGCTCCTTGAGACAACAACATTGTGACGTAGTTACTAACTAACACCTAGCACCTGAAGCAATCCCACAATGCACTCCAAGTCCGGTTGTGTTGGTGAGAGAGAAAGTTGGAGCAATGGCGGAACGATTGGGCTGAGCAAAATATGATTCAAGTTTAGCCGTCGCAAGCCGTCATTTTAGCCTAAATATCATTGAGAACATACCATGTAAAAGTTTTAAATTTTGGGGTGAGTATGATATTACTATTCCTATCGCTTATCCTTATTTAGATAGCTTTCGTCGCTCGGAAAGCAGGCCCTGAAAATCTTACGAGCGTGCTTTCCACAGTGAGCCATACCCTGATTTTAGGCATTGATAAGCCGTCATTTTTGCCGCTTTGTAAAACCCATCGCGATCAATATTGTGTTGATCATTTAGTCGCTTAGTGTTTACTTTATTTCTAACGGTCCTGAATCCTGGAGTTGCTATAAATGTTTACGAAAACCATGGTTTGGGCCGAAATGATTGGAAGCGATTTATGCAGACGGACCTCGACGCGATGGAAACAACAAACAATTATACCGAGGGAGGCAGCTGAACCGACGTCTATGAAGTAAGTATCTTCTTTAGCCTCGAAATTAATGTTATTTTAACAGAAATAAAGTGGGTAGTGCTTTGCACGCATTTGTTGGTGTAAATCCGTTTTTTTGTCCGATGATTTCGAATTTCTGATTTGAAAAAGTACTAGGTAGAAGGTATCAGATACGCAAAGTAAAAGACGGCTGTAATTTCAAACGCCCGGCCTTCTTACACCTATTGCTGGTCGTTTTAGCACCGACCTGATCAGGCTTGCTGTATGATTTGTTTTTATCTTATTTTAATGATTATTTTGGCAATTAACTTTATGATTTTAAACAGAACTTTTTGTCAAGGCGAACATTTTGTGTCGTTACGAAGTTAAGAGTAAAGAGGGTGAAAAACACTGACAAACAGCCTCAGTTTCATGATTCAAATAGTCTTTGTGATGAAAATGCTGGTCCTTTTGTTGGTAAAAATTGGTGCTTTTGTTCATGAAAAATTGATTTACACCCGCCTTTCAGTTATCAAATTTCTCTGAAATTGTGTTGGAAAAGTTGATCACCATATCATCCCCAACTTGAACCACAGCAAAATCATCAAACCAAGGTTGAAAGATTTGGTTGTAATGGGAAACGCATTAAATCACATTCAGTTGATTATTAGTCATCACCCTTCAGGCAAAACTTGAAAAAATATGAACATTGTGATCTCTTCAGTATGTGTTTAGACCTTAAGACCAACCAGATTGGGAAGTGTGTCACTCACTTATAGGTGAATCTCCATCAAGCAGGAAAAGTTGAGAGACTGAATTTATTCCAAGTCAAAATGTTTGCAGGCACAAAGGGTCATCATCTCCACTTGTTGGAAAAAGGTCTGCATGATTCGAATTATTCCGCTGCAATTTTTTTTCTGCTTGATGCTCAATTTCGGTTTCTCTGGTAACAAGTCTTCAATTCAATCTGGTTACTTGAGAAAACGATTTGGCAAAAAGTAGAAACAGACCCTACTTTGTAGCGCTCAATTTCTACCATGGTGAATTCATGTTGAACGATAACTGGGCATGCACAAGTGTGAAAAAATTGAACAGCTCAACTTTTTCTGCCTAGTAGTGGAGATTCATTTTTAAATACTTTGCACCTGATAGTTGATAAGATCTTTGTTGATCTATATTTTTGAGAACATGAGACAATTACATACACATTTTTTCTTTCACAAGAAATTTGGATCAGCCCAAAGTAGTCGAACTATGCCGGCATAGTGTAAATGGGAGGCCGATGCAGCACAGTTTCATGCCGTATTCATTTCATACGGGCATAGTGCAAACGGGGCCTAAAAGTTTCTTCATTTCTCATGAGAATGTTTGCTTTTTATACAGAAAGTTTCCTAATTTGTTTCTCTTATTTTGGTGGATGAACTGATGTATTTTCTTTATCTGCTACGTATGTGTTGCTTGGCAAACATAGCTGATTGTTGAGCAAAAAGTTGTATGAAGGTTAAAACATAAAGTTATTGTAAACATCAACAATTTTGCCATTATATTGGAGTTTAACTTTTGAAAGGTTCTTTGAGCTTCTCACACATAGTACTAGGGTTCTTAAATTTGCAGCCATATCAGTTTCTTAAAAAATTTGAGTAGTGCAATTTTGTACTCCTAGGAGTGTAGACGTACAGAACACTTTGTCACTAATTGCATACTGTACCAAATATGCTACAAGAACTTCTTGCAGAACTTCTGCTTCCATGTTTACTTGGGAAGGTGCTCTGGAATACAGATATTTTGATCTGTATAATAAATGGAGAAACAGTGCCTGTGCAAATATTGTGTAGCATGCAATGATGCATCAGCATTTTTTCCTTTAGGAAGTACAATGTTGCTAATTGCTGAAATATAAAATTTAAGCTACCTGCGGTTCTGTTTGCTCAAAGAATAATGCGAATAATCTAGGCCAAATGAATTTGTTCAGAGTGACACAGAAGAATATTTCTACCCAGAAAAGATTTATGTATGTTACTATTTCTTTAAAGTGATAAGCCAGAGCTTGTTTGCAGCCTGATGCTCTAAAGAATGAGTAGGGCATAGAAAATTTTCATCAAGCAATAGTGGCAGCAAGTTAATTTTTGAAAAATGTGTGAAATGGATATTTCAAAGTTTGTGTTCAGAAAGTCAGCTGTTTTCTTTGAGCAATATATATTGCAAGATTGCTCTTTTTGCATAAGCATGAGTCATTGAGCACATGATATTATGCAAGATGTCCCAAAAATGCATCCAACTTTTAGATTTTGATATTTGAAGATAGAGTTAGTTTTATAAAACAACAATTGGTCATTGAATAGTTTAGATTTTTAAAACTATATTTTAGATCGCAGAACTATGTCAGCAGGATTTCTGCCCATTACTAGCCTGCTCAAACAAATAGAACTGTATGTACAGTATGTAACACTGTATTGTGTGTATGTAAGAAAGTATGTACCGTAGATAACAGGGCCCCTAAGGGGCCATATGCGTATGTAAATACCAGGGACCATATTATAGATTCAAATACATACTTTGTAGCATTTTTTGGATTCTAATTTTAGCAAAATTAGCATTAAATTAACTTTTTGTTTTATGAGCTTATTTTTTTAGCTTTTTCACTGTCCCATGAAAATAAATTAATTGTACATGATTAATTGTAGCTAAAATTTATATCCTTGTTTTGGTTTTGAAATGTCCCTTTTCCNGGCCCCTAAGGGGCCATATGCGTATGTAAATACCAGGGACCATATTATAGATTCAAATACATACTTTGTAGCATTTTTTGGATTCTAATTTTAGCAAAATTAGCATTAAATTAACTTTTTGTTTTATGAGCTTATTTTTTTAGCTTTTTCACTGTCCCATGAAAATAAATTAATTGTACATGATTAATTGTAGCTAAAATTTATATCCTTGTTTTGGTTTTGAAATGTCCCTTTTCCATACATCATTTCAGCAATATGTCCTTTATGCTTTCTTATACTTGTCTTAACACTTCGTCACTGTAGTATCTTTTCATATTCTGGGGTAGATTTTCCATTGTTTGAAGCAAACTTGCAGCAAATCAGTTGACTATACACAATAATTAATTAAATATAATTTGTTAAGAAGCTATAATTTGCCCAATGCTCCTTTTGTTTCTTGGTTACCTAGCAATGAGTCATGTGGCTAATTAATTACCATTGTTATGTTTGAATAGCTGATTGTCCAAAGAACAAAGGTGCATGTCTCATTGTTGTATCTCTTGTAGTTTTGAGAAACAGAGGGGGGGGGCTTGAAAATGCCAACCCCCAGTACAAAACAACCAAAAAAATTGCCCCATTGCAGATTTCTTTAACTATAAACTAAACCGCAATGGTGAGACACCCATAATCAAGTGATGTTAGAATGTTGTGGAATGTTCATAGTGAAACATCTGAGGTTTCATAAAAATACAAAGTGGACATATCTATCTATCTATCTAAGTGTCATGTCCACCGACGTTGACGATCATGGTAGTCTAAATATCTCTGTCCTTTGTACTTTGTATGATTTTGTTCTCTGTCCAAGATTGTTCCATCCTTCTTTTCATGCTAGCAACATAACCTTGTCTTTGCCTGCCCCGTGCTCTTTTCCCTTCAAACTTCCCTGTACTTACCAAATATTCTAGTTTCTCTTTTCTACATATATGACCAAAACAGGACATTTGTCACTTTGTAATTGTCGTAATCAAAGATTTGTGTGTTTCTGTCCTTTCTAATTGTTTAATTACTTAGTTTATCCATCCATGATACTCTTAGCATTCGCCGGTAAAACCACATTTCCACAGATGACAATCTCTCTTCCATATTTTTACTTGTGTTCCATGTTTCACAACCGTATAATAGAACTGACCACACATAAGACTTTAGTATCCGTTTCCTGGTATCGAAATTGATCTTTCTGTTTGCTAAAATATTGCTCAGGTCTTTAAAAGATTTCTTTGCGATTCCTATTCTTCGTTTTATTTCTGTCTCACATCTGCCATCGCTTGTCAGCATACTGCCTAGATAATTCAATTGTTCTACTTGCTTGATGACTACTCCAACTGATTTCAAATGACACCTAGGAGCTTCTTTCTTCTTGGATATGACCATGCAATACGTTTTCTTTACATTTAGTGATAATCCTAGTTTTTTGCTTTCTGTAACAATTTTGTCTACAATATCTTGAACATATACTTTGAATATTTTCAGATTTATTCAAAGTATAGAGTTAAGGATATTTTTGGGTACACCCTGTACATATCATGAGGGGAGACTGGGGTAAATTGTAACACTTTCTGGGAAATCAACTGTATTGCCTGAACAACGTAAGAAGCATCTCAAACTTGGGGCTGTGTTTTGGATCAGATAAACTGTATGGATGTACAGTATACAGTCCTGTGTTTTTCACAGTAACAGGCCATATGCTCATGTTAGGAATTTAAATCTGTTTGTTGCTTTGTTTCTCCATGGTTTCCCTCACTGAGAAATTATGGCAATTACATCGATATGGTAATTATGTTCACATCAGAAACAGGTGTGTTTGAGCTTTCTGATGAGAACAACGCGTGTTTCTCCAAAGTTATATAAAAAGAAAACAACACAGTCCTTGAAATGTAGCAATATGTCCTGTTCAGAGATGGAAGAATGTTTATTTACTCTGGATCCATTTGGATTTTGTCTGCTGTATTGTTGGTATTGATTTTGAGATCTAAACTGGCAATAGACCTTTTCACTTGCTAGAAAAGAGGTTCTGATCAAGCGTCCACGTCCGGTAAAGTTTGGAAAGGAAAATGAAAGTACGATCCCCGTTCTCAGTGGATACACTGCTAGCTATTGCATGAAGTCCCTTCAGATCTCAACACTTTTCAGAGAGGTTGTTATCAAATTCTTTGCACAAAGTGAGTCCGTCATTGTTTGCTTATCTCAAAGGCATTGCTATTGAAGATCTTTTTGCTTTGTTTCTCGTTGTTTTAATTCATTGATAGCTCACTTTTCTTTCATTTCAATAATAACGGTTGAAACCAACAAATACTAGTTTTCAATGAATAGATACCTGAGAAGTGTTCTGAAATCCGAAGAAAGTTCTTGCCACAGTTAGCAGTGTTTACACCGAGAACAAAGGTCATGCTTTTGTTTTCCTTTACAAAATTTACCAGATTCAGACAATCGATCCCAACCTCTTTTCTAGCAAGTAAAAAGGTATCATTATCAGTCTGATAGCTTGTTGATCGTAATTCATGACATTTAGTATCACAGGACAGACCTTGAAAATGAATGACCTGAACAAAACTGTCAGGTGTCTCGTTTCGCAGTGTTAGGGCCATATACTTTCAATTTTAGCAGGTCTCCAAATAACCAGACCTCAACAATAATTTTCAGCAAAATATGCTGATTACCTCCAATTGGCAGTAGCAATACAATAAACAGAACTTAAAGTGATGTAGTAAACCTAGGAGTTTTTTTTATTTATGACACCACAAATATATGTCAACAGTCAGATGAATAATCTGAAATGCTGAAATCTCATGAATTACCCCCAATTTATTGAATGATGTTTGAAAACCCCTGTTTTGAAAAGAAAGTGCATAATGATACATTTTGGACATAAATCATAAATTTAGAAAATGATGTTTGAAAACCCCTGTTTTGAAAAGAAGGTGAAACCAGTTCTACGGGATGTCCCAAAAAAGTACTTCTGCTTGAAAAATAACTAAAATCTCAGTACATGGCTGATTTTCAATATTCTTTTTTGTGAAGTAGATCAAGGACCAAATTATTTTCCCAGATATAACTGATCTTTGTAATTGATTAAAAATGAGCATGTTTAGCTCTTTTTAGGGCTGTCTGGTTTTCAATTATACTGGAAAAAGCATTGATGATTACCAGATCAATTTCTGTGTGCATGTTAAGCTTTTGATTGACTCATTGATGAAAGAAACATGCACTTTCATTGGAGACTTCAAGTATTTGCAAAAGCTGCAAAAAATCAGCTTTGGAAGAGCAGCATAAAGGCATACTTGTATGAATTTTATCTCTTGTTATAAGTCATTCCACTGAACACAAAATTTTGTCTAGGGTTTGAAAGACAAGCCAAGACTTGTGGTACAGTAGCCACCCAAATCCCAAATACTTCAATTTTTCTGCTTATACAGATATATTCATTTTATCAAAAACCATTGCTAAGGATTTTGATGTTTTAAAATGTTTTCTCTATGCCTGCTTTAACAGCCATGCTGGTTTCTCCAAAATGTTAATCACAGGAGAATATTTTAACATATCAAAACTGTTCATTGGTTGACAACAAACAGAGGTGATTTGCAGGTCAAAGTTTTTCAATGGATTTTCCCATTGTTTATCATTATCAATGCTGAATTTTGCAGTGCTAGCCATAGAACATGTCACAATGAACACCTAAATATTAGGAACTGATTGAAAAGACTCTTGTATAGACTATTGAAAGGCTATACAGTACAGGCCCCACATTAACATGACAAGAATTCCAAAGAATTCTTAACAATTCTTGAGAATTTTTAAGAATCCTTCACATTATTATAAGAATTCTTGGGCCATTTTTTTTATATTCAATATAAAAATTTACAAAAACCAGTTACTTAAGACTATACTTACAAATTACTGAACTACATAACTAAGATGATAACCTGGGAAGCAAGAATGCATGTCTATCCCAGGGTCATTACATAGAACATTAAACTAAATTACATCTAGATATACAATTACAAAAGGCTACAAATGTTTACTTTAACATACAAACAAACAAAAATGGAAACAAAATGAAAGGACTTTGTGGCTGCTGCTGTATGGCATGAAACAAAGGTTTCAGCTATCTCAGACAAACCTTGAGCCATATGAAAGACTGTAAATTTTTCTGAACAATAACTGTTAAGAAACTAAAGATCCTAGGCAGGAAAACCATATTTATTTAATGTATGCAAGGTGTACTGTAGAGGCCTTGACAGGGGGATTACTCCCTTGCTGGCCTTTGAAAAGAACATCCTTATACCTTCAAAATTGAATTTTGGATTTCCCATCTTTTTCATCTTCCCGTAAGATCTGTGTGGTCCTTGCTTTCTAGTTCTGCTATTTTTGATAGTTATGCCCCCTTGCTCCCAGCCATTTTTTGGTCCTGCTCCTTTGCTCCCAAAACCCTGGTCAGCTCCTTGCTACATCCAAGGCACTTCCGCCAAAGGGGGATGGCTCAGTGCTAGTGAGCTTGACTACCAATCTGAAGGTTGATGGTTTGAGTCCCGACCCTGTTAAAACTGCTATGTACCGGGTGTCCCAAAAAAAGTACTCCCATTTGAAAAATCACCAAAATTTGCTTACACAACCGATCTTAAATTTTCTTTTTTTGTAAGTAGATCAAGGACCAAATTAGTTTCCCAGATATAGCAAATTTTGTAATTGGTTTAAAAATTAGCAAATTTAGCTCTCTTTGGAGTTACCTGGTTTTGAATCATACTGCAAAAAATCACTGGTGATTGCCAGATCAAATTTTTGTGCACGGAAAGCTTCTAATTTGGTCATGAATGAAAGAAAGAAATGCACACTATCCTTAGAGACTTAAATAATGTTATCAAATCTGAAAATCTCGACTCTTAAGCACGATTGAGTATTTTGCTTAAAAACTATAGCTCAAAATATGGTTTTTCAACCTGGAATTTTCCTATCTTGTTGTATCAAAAGCAAAACTTTTACAATCTAGAAATATTTTTGGGTCCTTGGCAAAACATTTAAAAAGAAAACTTTATCAAAGGTTTGATAATTGATTTTTGGTGATTTTTTAAACCGGAGTACTTTTTTTGGACACCCGGTACATAAAGCGAGGAGAGTTGCAAACTCTCTAAATGAATCACATGAATCACAAGGTGTGGTCACCAAAAGGAGGGAAGCACACTGCTTTGAAAAGCTTAGCTTCTAAGTATCCTGAAACTACCTTTGGATGCTAGGTAGAAATATAGGAAAAAAGGGACTATCATGTACAGTAGATACTTGCAAAGAAGGTACCAAACTTCAAGTTGAGTTCCTCTTCAGTTAGAATGACTAAAAGGACAAAAATTAAGAAAAGAGCTCCTCTAGAGCAGTTAACAGTGCAGTGAAACAATTTTATGATACCATGTGCATCAGGTCACAGTTTCTAATTTCTATTCCCTTTCATTTGAAGGTAAAATTCTAGAACATACAAGATGGCAACTGCTAGCAGTAGTAGCAGCAGTGCTTCAAAAACAACAGAATTTGTCGTTGGTGGCAAATATAAACTGTCAAGGAAGATTGGCAGTGGATCATTTGGAGATATTTACCTTGCAGTTAACATGACAAATGGAGAGGTAATACAATGCCAGAGTTTTCCTTTATTTAATTAATTTCAGAAATCAGTTCATACCTTTTTTGCTAAGTGCTTTATTAAATACATAAAGGCCCTTCACATCATGAGGCCCAACATGAAACTCATTCTGCCATGAAAATTTTAGAAAATGCACTCCTGTTTACATGAAACCCGATATCAAATTTTCCAAACACGTCATGCGTTTTTACGTGACTTGGTGTTGATCTTTTTAGAAAGAGAAATGCGATTTAGCTTTCAATTCGCCATGTTACTAAAATTGACACAAATTTTGGAAATTTCATGCATCATTTATCTCTTACCTATAATAAAAGTAACAATGTGAGTTTATTGCATATTTACTTTTGAGTTCATTTCTTCATGATACAGGAAGTTGCAACAAAATTAGAGAGTGTGAAAGCAAGACATCCACAACTTTTGTACGAGTCAAAAGTTTACAAAATCCTGCAAGGTGGAGTTGGGATTCCACACATTAGGTAATACTATTCATTTATCTTGTATTTATTCTATACCAGCAATATCTACAGTATATAGAGCATTGGGCTCAAACCTTTCAAATCTTTAAAAAGGTGGGTGTGAAATTCTATTCCATTTTTCTTTTAACTGAATGGCTTGAAAGGAGTTTATAGTACTTTGCTGTAAACCTGCCTTTGAAATTTGTTGATGTCTTGATTCTTTTCAAAATATCAGCAATTTAATGAGTTTTGAAAAATTGATGGAAAATTTTGAAAAACTTTAAATCATCGTAAATCCTAAACCAATAGAGGAAAAATGATATAAACTTCAAGAAAATCAAAGTTTATGAAGGCCTACAACGTGGTGAAAAGCAGAAATCGGTATCTTTTCTGGTTAAGGATTTAGAAATTTGATGATGTCATAGCCTCAAATTTAATAAATGCTGCCATTTTGAAACTAATCAAGATATCAAGAAATTTCCATGGCAGATTTACAGCAAAAAATCCAAAGTTCTTTCCAAGCGATTTAATTCAAAGAAAACTGTAATCAAATTTTACACCGACCTTTTTAAAGATTTGAGCCCTATGTTCAGTATATAGACATTGTGGTTGCCTTCTATTTCAAAGGGTGACCTTAAAGAACATAGGGCTCAAATCTTTCAAAAGGTTGGTGTGAAATTTGATTACAGTTTTCTTTGAATTAAATGGCTTGGAAGGAGTTTATAGTACTTTGCTGTAAATCTACCGTGGAAATTCATTGATATCTTGATTTGTTTCAAAATGGGGGCATTTATTAAATTTGAGGCTATGATGTCATCAAATTTCTAAATCCTAAGCTAGAAAAGCTACAGATTTCTGCTTGCCACATTATTGTCGACCTTCATAAACTTTTTTTTTTTTTTTTTTTTTTTTTTTCTTTCGCGTATTGCTTTCTTGTCAAAAAACCATTTTCAAATTAAAGGATACTGCTGCATAGTAAATAAGAATGCCCCGCCCCAAGAAATGAACATATTTTACAAATCTAATACTGAAGCTACACAGAAAGACGGCAGTGTGGTTGAGTATTTTTTCAACTTTGCATCATTTATAAGAAACTGGACAAAATCAGGCTGCCTGGTTTCTTATAAAGGAGAAAATATTCTCTATGCTGGCAGGCTGCAGTTTCTTATATGTCTGTTTCTTATATGCGGGGACTTACTGTATATGTAGCAAGGGAGAACGTGGCACAATATTTTGCTATTTTTATTTTGCAGAGCCAAAATCATTGTGCTCACACTGTTTTTTTATTCATCATCAAATTTATACTACAAAAAAGCAATAAAATTAGATGATTGCAATTATTACAAACAACTAGAATCTCAACTTAAAAAGCTAAAGATTATTTGAACCTTGTAGACACTGCATTACCATTAGAATGTAATTTCTCAATATGTTTAAGAAAAATGGTATGTTTGATTTGGCCTCGTCTTGAGAGGAAGGCTTCCTGCTATTAATCATTTCATTAATTTGATATATGTTGTTCTGAAATCATCAAGCCATGAAGTATTTAGCGAATAGTTGCTTCTGAAATGTTACCATTTGAATCAACTGTCCTTCTTTATTTAACCATAAATAATTGAGAAGACTTTTAATGGGGCTGAATTCAAGAGTAGCATGGCACATTTTGTTAAGAGTGTCTGTAAAAGTATCTTTGAGCCCAGAGCCTCGCTGCGTAAGTGTAGGTAGAACTGAATGATTGTGAATTTTGCATCTACCTCAACCATTGCTGCTTTGTTGGAAGAATTTTGCAATATATGTCTTACACCAGCTTATTCTAAATGGTTATTGGTGTGTCGTTTTTGGACATTTTGCACAAGCAACAAATTTGCATGGCATTAGTATCACTTAGCAACCTAGGTCTAATCTACATTCCCATTTGAAGGTGTTGTGGTGCAGTGGTGTAATCCTCTGACTTTGCAGCCAGAACAGTCAGGCGGACATAGCTTGATACCCGGTAGGGCCCCACCACTTGAGCGTCATGACAAGGGGTCGTGGACTCGATTAGCGCTTAGCTACTTCTGTGATCCCAGTGCTTGGCGCTAAAAACCGCAACTTCACCTTCACATTGTCATTAACATGAAGATTCTGGAAAACTTCTATGTGAAAATTGAAATTCTCTTTGCAGATGATTGGAAGGATAGAATATGTGCACAATAAAAATTTCATCCATAGAGATATCAAACCTGATAATTTTCTTATGGGAATTGGAAGGCATTGCAATAAGGTAACTTTTTATTTTTGCATTTTGCGTCATTTGGTTACATGCACTTATAGTTAGATGATGGTATGGAGATAAGAAGTGTTTAAGCGGTTGCTATTTTAGAGTTTTGAAATCAAAGTTGCTGGTCTATTGAGTTTTTCTTTGGCCTGTTTAAAGCCCATGCGACTTACCTTTGTGTCATGTAGATTTACCACCGTGCATTGCCCATTGTATTTGGCTTATTCCTTTGAAGCTGTTTGTTGTCAGTACCATAAATAGATGCAGTTCAGTTTTGATGACTTCATGCTTAGTTTTTTCATGTAAGTTATACTTCTTATAACAAATTATTTGCTACAAAATACTTGAAACTATTAATGTGTCCCAGAAGCAGATATATTCTTTTTTCTCTTTTTTTCTATTCATAATAAATTAAAACTAACTAACCTAAATACATTACTACTGTACTGCTCTTGGTGTAAGAAGACACAAGGTCATCTGGCCTACACCAAGAACGGTACTTACAATTTGCAAATACAACTTCAAGATATACTGTATGTGAAAAAAATACAGCAATACAAGGGACAAAACAAAACGAGAAAGCAACACACAAATAGTCAAAAGAAAAGAAGGAGACTGGCAGTTCCACATAGAACCATGCAATGGGTCTAACCCTTTTACGTCGAAGATTTCTATCATTTTTGTACCATCACATAGCAACTGGATGGTACAATGACAAGGGAAGTCAAGCACTGTGGGGAAATTTGGATAGTTTGGTGCTGAATTGTTCTGCAAGATAGGAAGGAGAGCTGCTAGATCACCGTGTTATTTCAAATTGATTTTATATTGATCCGCGGATACTAACATGCCACCCAAGCGAAGGGACGAAGAAACCTCACCCCCTGGCCCAGGCAGCACTCCAGCACCCACGGTCAATTTAACCTGTTTATTTTTTCAATGTACTCAATTGTTGCTTCAATAATTATCCTGTTGTCAATCATATTCATATTAGAACTGCCGTTTAAAGAAGCAAGTATATATTCTTCCTTCAGGTGTGGACGCTAGGGAACAGAAGGAGAGCGATTGGTCCCCCAAAGTTAGTGAAAAAAATGACCTTGTGTTTGAAAATAGGTGAAACAAATATTGTATTGAACAATATTAGCCTCGTCCCGTTATTTAGCAAAATATCCGCCACTGTCCATCTTGAAATTCAAAAGTTGGAAAGGTCTTGTAATAAGCAAGTTTCATTTGTATCGTAGCTATATCTGATTGATTTTGGATTGGCAAAAAAGTACAGAGATGCACGCACAAAACAACACATCCATTACCGAGAGGATAAAAATCTAACTGGAACTGCAAGATATGCAAGCATAAACGCCCATCTTGGAATAGAGCAGTCGTAAGTTGCCTTTTCATTCATTTCATTTCAAATCTAACTTGTTTATCAAACAGTCCACTGCACCCAGTTGTTCAAACTGTGGTTGACGTTGATTTCAAATCATAATGCTTAATTTGTTCTAATGCCATGCCAGTTTTGAACAACTGGGTCAAGTTAGATGAAAGATGTCAAAGTAACCAACCAAGCAAGCACCTGTTCTTTTTCGTAGATTGAAGGCTAAGTTCTAAAGTGTGGNTAATAGATTCTCATCACCGCCCTTTTGGAAAATTAATTCTGTGTTGATATTTTATATTTTGTTTTTTAATATAAAAGTACTGCCTGCTCGTCATTTGTAGCAATATTTGAGATATTTTCATATTTTATATTAGGTCAAAACATCTTAGTGTTACTGTATTTCATGTTTACTGCAAGAAAACTGTGAGAAACTTACCTTTACGTTGATAGATAGTAAAAAGCTCCTATGAACATCGGCAATTGCAAGCTGTTTGTTGCTTGGCCCATGGATAGTTGTGGCATTTCTCTGCGCCAAAGACTGTTCTGACAAAGAAGCCATGAGAATGATGTGCCTCCCTTGCTGGTTTTGCCAGATTTACTGAAAAACATCATATTTAGAATATAAACCACCCCCCTCGTGAAAGTTTCCAAAACTTTGTGATGAGAATCTATTAATTTATTTTATATGGCCTAACAGAAATTAAGTCATCAAGGCAAAAGCTTAAAATGGAATATATCACCATTGTTTTTACCATCTATTATAATTGATGTAGCTTTGAATAATTTGGAGCTCGTTGATTCAAAGCTCCCTGAGGCAAGCTCTACACTTGCCATATTTTTGCAAGCAGTTTTTTAAAATGGTTTGTTCATGAAAATGATATACTGAAAGTTTTAGGATCTTCTACCACTCCTCATAACAACCGATAAACATTGAGATGAAAGAAACTTGAATTCTTTTGCAGTAGGAGGCCATCAACCAAACACATTAAACTTAGATATGTTCTTGATATCATTTTAGATGGTTTGGACAGGAAAAAGATCACAATGTCATGGTGCTGGATTTACTTGGACCTAGCTTGGAAGACCTTTTTAATTTCTGCTCAAGGAGATTTACAATGAAGACAGTCTTGATGCTGGCAGATCAAGTAAGATTTGAATTTCATTTTAACTACCAGGCTATGCTACAGGAATCTGGTCACTTAATTGATATATGTAGCAAGGGAGAATGTGGCACAATATTTTGCTATTTTTATTTTGCAGAGCCAAAATCATTGTGCTCACACTGTTTTTTATTCATCATCAAATTTATACTACAAAAAAGCAATAAAATTAAATTATTCCAATTATTACAAACAACCACGGTAGAATCTCAACTTAGGAAGCTAAAAGATTATTTGAACCTTGTAGCCACTGCATTACCATGAGAATTTAATTTCTCAATATGTTTAAGAAAAATGGTATGTTTGATTTTGGCCTCGTCTTGAGAGGAAGGCTTCCTGCTATTAATCATTTCATTCATTTGATATATTTTTTTCTGAAATCATCAAGCCATGAAGTATTTAGCGAATAGTTGCTTCTGAAATGTTACCATTTGAATCAACTGTCTTTCTTTATTTAACAATAAATAATTGAGAAGACTTTTAATGGGGCTGAATTCAAGAGTAGCATGGTACATATAGTTAAGAGTGTCTTTAAAAGTATGTCTGAGCCCAGAGCCTTGCTGTGTAAGTGTAGGTAGAACTGAATGATTGTGAATGTTTGCATCGAGCTCACACATTGCTGCTTTGTTGGAAAAATTTTACAATATATGTCTTACACCACCTTTTTCCAAATGGTTATTGGTGTGTCGTTTTTGGACATTTTGCACAAGCAACAAACTTGCATGACATTGGTATCACCTAGCAACCTAGGTCTACTTTACATTCCCAGTGTCATTAACATGAAGATTCTGTGCTGTGCCATCCTGGGAAACATAGGCAGCAAAATTTGCATGTGAATGGTGCCAGCTATCAAGGGCTTCTCTACTTGCACATACAGTAAAAACCCTCATAAGTGAAACTGCAGATTAAGAACCTCCAGGCTGATTTCATCAATTAAGCACCTTTTCTACAGGGTGTCCCTAAAAAATTGTGCTCCGTTTGCCTAAAGATTGTGACAAAACGGCAAAAGATTCTCGCCAAACTTTCATATGATGTTGCTCTTCAGATGTTCAAATAAAGTTTGTTACCATCCCCGTAAAAATCGGTTTAAAAATGATGGAGCTATGACCTTGAGAAGACCAAATTTGCCTGATGACTAAAACCAGCGGTCAGCTATTTTGTCTTACTACTTTGAAGCCAAAAATAGCTTTCACGTGAGGTAAGAAATAGTTTAACTCTCTGATGCTTATTGGAATTTTCACGAGAGCTATGATATTGGAGAGCTATGACATTGGAGGCTGCTGTTTCATTTCATCCATGAAGCTGTTTATCGCTGAAAATAACAAGACAAAATGGCCAACCGCTGGTTTCAGTCATCAGGCAAATTTGGTCTTCTGAAGATCATAGCTCCATCGTCTCTCATCATGCAAAAGTTTGGCGAGAATCTTTTACCGTTTTCTCACAATCGTCAGGCAAACGGGGCACAGTTTTTTTGGGACACCCCGTATGTGGATAGTTGCTATGTTAGGTCCTCTCTTTTTGCTATCATCTGAAGGTTTCATTGTAAGTTGTGTCGATGGAAGTGCTTTACGAATAATTTTGTATTCAGAACAGTTTTTAAATAATGTTGTATTCAGAAGTTTTCCATTGATAGTTGTGTGAAAATTGAAATTCTCTTTGCAGATGATTGGAAGGATAGAATATGTGCACAATAAAAATTTCATCCATAGAGATATCAAACCTGATAATTTTCTCATGGGAATTGGAAGGCATTGCAATAAGGTAACTTTTTATTTTTGCATTTTGCGTTATTTTGCCTCATGCACTAATAGTTAGATGATGGTATGGAGATAAGTATTGTTTAAGCGGTTGCTATTTTCTCCTTCTTCTTCATGTTCCGTATTTTTCGACGTTGGATGACACAGTAGCCCTCCACTTGTCTCTGTCCATGGCTATTCGTGTTGTCCGTTCATACTGCATACCAGTCCACTCGTTTATGTTGTGATACCAGTTAATCCTTGGGCGACCTCTGCCTCTCTTTCCATCTATATATCCTTCACACAGCATTCTGTAAATGTTATTTTGTCGTATCAAATGCCCATAATATCTTAGTTTCCTTTCTCTCAAGATATTGATCAGTTTTCTTTTTTCATTCATTTTCATTTCATTCAAGCACTTCCTCGTTTGTTACTTTCTCTGTCCATGACAGTTTCAGTATTTTCCTGTACGACCACATCTCGAATGCTTCAATGTTTCAAGAAGTGTTCTTGTTACAGTCCATGTCTCTACTCCATAATATAGGTTACTCCATACATAGTATTTCATAATTCTCTTTCTTTTTCATTATTCTCTTTCTAAAATAGGCCATTTTAGAGTTTTGAAATCAAAGTTGCTGGCCTATTGAGTTTTTTGTTGGCCTATTTAAAGCCCATGTGACTTACCTTTGTCATATATAGATTTGCAGCCGTGCATTGCCATGTGCCATGGCTTATTCCTTTGAAGCTGTTTGTTGTCAGTACCATAAATGGTTGCATTTCAGTTTTGATGACTTCGTGCTTAGTTTTTTCATAACTTATACTTATTATAGCAAATTATTTGCTATAAAATACTTGAAACTATTAATGTCCCAGAAGCAGATATATTCTTTCTTCAGTGGTGGACGCTTGGGAACAGAAGGAGAGCGATTAGTCCCCCAAAGTTAGTGAAAAAAATGACCTTGTGTTTGAAAATAGGTGAAACAAATATTGTATTGAACAATATTAGCCTCGTCCCGTTATTTAGCAAAATATCCGCCACTGTCCATCTTGAAATTGAAAAGTTGGAAAGGTCTTGTAATAAGCAAGTTTCATTTGTATCGTAGCTATATCTGATTGATTTTGGACTGGCAAAAAAGTACAGAGATGCACGCACAAAACAACACATCCATTACCGAGAGGATAAAAATCTAACTGGAACTGCAAGATATGCAAGCATAAACGCCCATCTTGGAATAGAGCAATCGTAAGTTGCCTTTTCATTCATTTCATTTCAAATCTAACTTGTTTATCAAACAGTCCACTGCACCCAGTTGTTCAAACTGTGGTTGACGTTGATCTCAAATCAAAATGCTTAATTTTGTTCTAATGCCATGCCAGTTTTGAACAACTGGGTCAAGTTAGATGAAATATGTCAAAGTAACCAACCAAGCAAACACCTGTTCTTTTCGTAGTTTGAGGGCTAAGTTCTAAAGTGTGGACTATCATTGCTTACAAAGCCATAAACAAGGCCTAAANAAAATATCCGCCACTGTCCATCTTGAAATTCAAAAGTTGGAAAGGTCTTGTAATAAGCAAGTTTCATTTGTATCGTAGCTATATCTGATTGATTTTGGATTGGCAAAAAAGTACAGAGATGCACGCACAAAACAACACATCCATTACCGAGAGGATAAAAATCTAACTGGAACTGCAAGATATGCAAGCATAAACGCCCATCTTGGAATAGAGCAGTCGTAAGTTGCCTTTTCATTCATTTCATTTCAAATCTAACTTGTTTATCAAACAGTCCACTGCACCCAGTTGTTCAAACTGTGGTTGACGTTGATTTCAAATCATAATGCTTAATTTGTTCTAATGCCATGCCAGTTTTGAACAACTGGGTCAAGTTAGATGAAAGATGTCAAAGTAACCAACCAAGCAAGCACCTGTTCTTTTTCGTAGATTGAAGGCTAAGTTCTAAAGTGTGGACCATCATTGCTTACAAAGGCATAAACAAGGCCTACATGTTATACCGGGTGTCTCAGAAAAAAGTACCCCCTTTTGAGTGGAAATAGGAAGAAAACGATAAGATATCATTACTCTCCTAACTAGGACTCCTAGTTCACAGCTAAATTTATCAATCTTCAACTTCGATGTAGATACGTTGCATTTAAAAATCGTGCACCAAACACCGGAGATACAATTTCGATAAGTCAAAATTTTCAGTGCACCCAAAACCAGAGGTTTTGAAAAAGGGTCCAGCCATGATTTGTATCATGAACATCTTCCAAAGCACCTGCAAAAGTTAATTTTCAGTTTTTCTATATTGAAAAGAATAAAAGACACATGGGCATGGTCCTGATTAAACGAATATAATAAAAATGTGGTAAGGATAATAAAGTTGTGCCACATCTCCAAAATAAGCGTGCATGTGCTCCTGTTTCTCATCTTTGATACAAAACATTTGGGATGGAATGCAATGCAAGGACCGATTCTTCAATAGAAAAGTCATTTCAGGAACAATTGAAACAATTCAAAATATGATTCGCTTCAAAAGTAAAAAATTAAAGTTCAAAGTTGAAAACTATTTTGACGCGATGTTAAATCATGGCTAGGCCCTTTCTCAAAACCTCTGGTTTTAGGTGCACTCCAAACTTTCACCTTGTGAACTCCTATCTCTGGTGTTTCGTGAACGATTTTAAAATGCAAGGTATGTGCATTTAAGTTGAAGATCGAAAAATGTAGCTACAAACTCAAACAATTCCGAAATTATATCGTTTTGTTCCCTTGTTTGGTTAAAAGGGGGTACTTTTTATTGAGACACCCGGTAGATAAGTGTTCTGATCTCGATTTGATGCCTTCCAAATTTGACATTCATGTCTTTCCGTTGTCTTAATGTTGTCTTCTGTTGAGCTTTTGAATTAAATGAATGAAATTTAGACTGCAGATATTTTGATACATCCTTCTTCTTTCGATACTGATTCTATTGTTGCATGACATGCCAATATTATCTACGAGGTCTTTTTTTGAGAAGCACCTGTCTCTTGCCAGCAGGGCACAACGAGCATCCAACTCTGTTTGTCAGTGGGAAACAACGATTTGAAATTTTTAAGACAGATTATCTGCGAATTTAAAGACCTTGAAATTGCGTTTAGGAGCCAAGGTGTCTCTAAGCTTTTTGTTGCAGACATCGTTCACACCAAGACATAAGATAAGCACGAAAGGAAATTAGAGATATGGAAACTTGGCTGAGCAAAGGGCTAATTTGACTTGCTACAAGTCTCAGTTTTAATCTCAGAGAGCGTTGTCATTAGCGTTGTCACGGTACGAACTCGCTACGATGGCCACAAGAGGAACTTTTACAACTACCTTATTGGTCAGAATTGTTGCAGGAACAAAAATTTGCGAATTTTGGACAAAATGACTCACTACTTTAATCCCTGTGACGTTTACTTTCTGCAACAATTTCTGACAATAAGGTACGTTTGATTGAAATAAACTGATAAAATTTTGAAAGCTAGATTCATTTATTTACACTCTTTTCTTGGGTATAATCAAAACGGTTGTTAGTTCAAATGGTTGCGTAAATTTAGGGGGGGGGGGTTCTTGGCTAAATTTTAGGTAGGGGTCTGCCGTGTGCATATTCAAAGTGGTACCGTTGGCTAGACTATTTTTTCGCAAATGGTAGCCTTGGCTAGACCAATTTCTAGAAAAATTATACCCTTGGCTAGACTAATATTGAAAGACAATACCCTTGGCTAGATTCATTTCAAAGCCATTCGAGTCAGCAGATATCTCAAACTTGTTGGTTTGAACTCAGAAATTTCAAAGGTCGATTCGTTTCGCGAAAATTTAGTTCATTGTCAACAAAAATGGGCTGCCAGGATGAAAACTTGCCCAGAATACTTTAACTGAAAACATGACAGTTCCCTAGACCAATTTTGTCAAATATGATACCCTTGGTTAGACCGTGACTAAACCAAAATTGCAAAAAGGTATACCCTTGGCTAGACTAATATTGAAAGACAATACCCGTGTCTAGATTCATTTCAAAGCCATTCGAGTCAGCAGATATCTCAAACTTGTTGGTTTGAACTCAGAAATTTCAAAGGTCGATTCGTTTCGCGAAAATTTAGTTCATTATCAACAAAAATGGGCTGTCAGGATGATAACTGAAAACATGACCGTTCCCTAGACCAATGTTTTCAAATATGATACCCTTGGCTAGACCGTGACTAGACCAAAATTGCAAAAAGGTATACCCTTGGCTAGACTAGATGTCTGAAAAGATCTACTCTTGCTCGTGGCACATGCCAAGATACCTTTACTATGGAAGAACCCCCCTCCCCCTCCCGTGGTAAATTTAGCGTGCCAAACGTTGGTTTACATCACGACAAAGGTATCTGCTGCAACCGTAGATATATTATAAATTTGCTCCAACAATGATAAATCAGTTAAGAAGCAATTTATCAACAACGCGTAGACATTTTCATGCTAAAGTAGTACTAAACAAGGTCAATATTGACCTTGTACTAAATAGCACCAAACTGTTTAGTGCCTAACTCCATGTACGAAGGCCTGCTCTTAAGTTTCTTAAAGAAAAACAGTTATTTGAGCCAGGTGCGACAGATCAGTTTTATAAACAGATATGTTTTGAGCCGGCTCCATTTTTAAAAGGAGCAGTGTTCTTGAGAGCTGAAAATCCTTTTTTGGACGTCAAACGTAAATAACTGTCAGTTTTATTCCTTATTGATGATTTGTTTTTGCAGTCGCCGAGATGACATGGAATCACTTGGATATGTATTGATGTATTTCAACAGGTCCACGCTGCCATGGCAAGGCTTGCGGGTATGCTTTACGTCACAGTTGACACTCATTTTGCCTTCTTATTTTTATTTTTATTTATTTCAACAATTATTTATTTATTTTATTTATTTATTTATTGATTTGCGCTGCGCAGCAGCAGCGAATCTTTAAAATAGGCTCGTAGGCTCGATGAACGAACGTTGACATGGCGCGCATTACTAAACATACAGTGAACATTTCATGGTTTCAGCCAATGACATTCCTAGAAAACAGACGCATGTTTACTGCGTTCAGGATTGA
>REGL01000181.1:96047-112163 GCA_004194395.1 Aurelia aurita complex sp. Pacific | reverse complement strand
TTTTTCGTGGGCACACCCCCGTACAAATTTAAGTCAAGTACCCCCCCCCGGGTTTTCGATACAGCAAGGTAGAAAAATTACACGTTGAAAAACCTTACTTTGAGCTATAGTTTTTAAGCAACATACTCAATCTTGCCTAAGAGTCCAAATTTTAAGATTTGTATCATCATTGAAGTCTCCAATGATAGTGTGCATATATTTCTGTCATTTATGACTAAACTAAAAGTTTAACATGCACAAGGAAATTGATCTGGCAATCATCAGTGCTTTTTGCAGCATGATTCAAAACCAAGTAGCCCTAAAAAGAGCTTAATTTGCTAATTTTTATACCAATTACAAGATCAGCTATGTCTTGGAAAATAATTTGGTCCTTGATCTACTGGGCGAAAAAAGAAAATTGAAGATCGGCAATGTAATCATATTTTGGTGAATTTTGAAACGGGAGTACTTTTTTTGGACACCCGATAGTACTATGTCCAAGAAGTCATAAGAAACTTTTAGAACTTAAATTCAAATATGTTATGGCAAATACATCGTTGAACCCTTTTCTTGAGTGATACCAACAAGCTTGTTATGTTTTGAACGTAACGTAATAGAACACTGCTAATTACCATCTCATCTGATGTTTTAGATAGCAAGAGGCATATCTTCAGAGGTATTGGAAACCATATGATATGACAATGCATGCATTCAAAAAATATGAAACAAATTAAGAAACTTTCAGTAGGAAGATGCAGAAATTTTCATGTTGAATTGAGAAACTTTTAGTACTATGGCCTGATGCAAGTTTCTTATAAAAATTAGTACATGGACAGGGACAAATAAAACTAATGATTTTAAAGATAAACATGCACGTCTTGCAATTCTAGACTCTCTAAAACTAAATTAGAAATAAAGATAACTCATTTATTTTTAGGGAGTCTGGTATCCTGGGTACTCCAGCGGTGGCTTACACTTCGTCTGTTTTTCTTTCCATGCAGCTCGGCGGTATTCAGTCTGAACATTTGACGTTTCAAGCCCAGTTTGCAAGTACCCATACCCAGGATAGCTAGTTTCATCTGAAAAAAGACGAGGTTTTAATCTAAGAATAACCTGGTTTATCTAATTGTAGTGATTTTTGCTTGCCATATACCAGAGCCAAAATGCCACCGAAAACATCCTCAGTCTGCACTGTTAATGGTGGCCTGTGTTAGTTTTTAGTCATGACTTCCACGTTACACGGTTTGAAATTTGAATTTTATCCTTCACAACCGTCTCCTATACCTGTAAATATGGTCAAGCCAATCGTTTGATTGGGCGTAAGGTGTCGAGCATATTTAAAATTAAAGGTTGAAGAGGGGTGAAAATTCCGTTCAAGTTGTTTACCTAAGAAAAATCATACCCGCCAGAAATGACACCTATGATATTGACGCATTCAAGATTCTTTCAATAACTCAACACAACAACCAAAAGCAAAAAGAATAGCGCTGGCTGGCTGGTACTGCTCAACTGTTTAGTTCGTAACTAATTTAATAATTCATGTCTTAGATCTGCACGTTCTCCAACGATTTAGCATTTGGCTGTAACTACCATCAATGGATTATTATTTGCGGAATTCAACGAGGAGTTAACATTTGAATTACGTTGTAAAGCGGTCAACTTTCTACCGCAGCTCCGACAGACAGACCTTGCTATTGTTGGAAGCAGGCGAAGACTCATGGCTGATGTTTGTGTATTCAAAGAGGAGAAACTTATCGTGTTATGGAATGTTCATGCTTTGAAATGTTGCTGTGCTGTTTATGAAAGATAGCTTGGCTATATGAAGTGGATAAATATGGCTGTGTTATTCGTCTTACTGATTTGTTTGCTTATGAAGGCGCAAGGTAAAGGCCAAGGTCATTCATGCTTCAAGTTTTTTTTCCGATTTGGTGCGGACGTCGGGAGCCTCTGTCTAGGCCAATATGAGGATGCTGATGACTCACTATTGCTATTTAATGCGCAAATTTGAGAGGCAATTCACTCCGTTTCAAATAGGCAAATACTTTGAATTCTTCTAAATTTTTAAGGAATTTATGTGTCTTCTTGATCGATCAAAATCATGAATGTTGAAGTTTGGATGCTTGATTTGATTTGCCCCTCTCGCAAAGAGCGAGGCAAATCCCTACTGTAGATTACCGTCTCTACTCCCTCTGCTGTAAACTCTATTTATTGCAATTTAACGGACAAAAATGAAGGGAAAGTCGCAGTTATAAATCGACGAGATATTGGAAATACTTGTATATAATCTGGGATTTATTTTTTACTCTTCGCACTCGGAGTTATTCAACATTTCATTTTAAGGTTGTGAGAAACTTACCCCTCACATTCATTTGCTACCACGGAGAGATATGTGTCGCCCTTTTCGGACTATCGCTTATTTTGGTCATTTTATCGTTTATAAATTTGAAATTTCAAACAAGTACATTGTCAGGAATCTGTCTTCGCAGTAAGGAAATAATACAACTTAGATGTCTAGCAAGTAGGTAGCAGGAACTTGTGAACAAGCAATTGATCGGAAACGAAAGGGGGTTGGGGGATGAATGGTACCCACAAGGCGGAGGGGCATTTCACTTATTCGAAAAAGCGTACGAGATTTTTTCAAAACCTAAGGATTCTTACGGAAACAAAAGGATTCTTCTTTCAGTGATGGATTTTCTTGAAAACAAAACGATTTTTGCCAAAGGTGTACGATATTCTTTGGGAATGAAATGCCCCTCGCTCGCCTACAGGGCGATATTTCTACCTCTCACTCACATTTGCTGTGTTGTGCGCTGCATTTATGGCTGCCTCGACAACGTGCTATTGGTAATAATGAAAGTTCTATTGGGTAGTTAATTTAATAAATGATCATCCAAATTAATTGTTATGATTCCAAGTTACTGCGTGTGCGAAATTTTTAATCTGCTGGAAACAACCTGTGAATGATAGACTGGTAAGAAATCAACCATCGTTAAATACGCTCATAAAACTTTGTTCTATGACAGTTTGTTTGTAATGGGTTTCTGTCCCTCAGCAACAAAACTTGAGAATGAAGAGGAGAAGACAGATACATAACATCCAGTTCTCAATACAACCAGTTTCGCTTCAAATGGGTTGATATGATAACGGACAGAAATACAGTCTGTCTGAGAAGGCACTTCAATCTCTATTATGTACATAGAAGTCCATACTTTCATGAAAGAGAATTTTTAAGTCAAATTAATTTTAGAATTGATTGAATGAGCAGGAAAACATGAATAAATCTAACAAACTGTGCTTTTGAATTGCATNTGTACGATATTCTTTGGGAATGAAATGCCCCTCGCTCGCCTACAGGGCGATATTTCTACCTCTCACTCACATTTGCTGTGTTGTGCGCTGCATTTATGGCTGCCTCGACAACGTGCTATTGGTAATAATGAAAGTTCTATTGGGTAGTTAATTTAATAAATGATCATCCAAATTAATTGTTATGATTCCAAGTTACTGCGTGTGCGAAATTTTTAATCTGCTGGAAACAACTTGTGAATGATAGACTGGTAAGAAATCAACCATCGTTAAATACGCTCATAAAACTTTGTTCTATGTCAGTTTGTTTGTAATGGGTTTCTGTCCCTCAGCAACAAAACTTGAGAATGAAGAGGAGAAGACAGATACATAACATCCAGTTCTCAATACAACCAGTTTCGCTTCAAATGGGTTGATATGATAACGGACAGAAATACAGTCTGTCTGAGAAGGCACTTCAATCTCTATTATGTACATAGAAGTCCATACTTTCATGAAAAAGAATTTTTAAGTCAAATTAATTTTAGAATTGATTGAATGAGCAGGAAAACATGAATAAATCTAACAAACTGTGCTTTTGAATTGCATAGTTTGATGCAAAAGGCAGGATACAATTGTGCTCCTCCTTTTCAATGAATGACCCTTTTGAGGTCAACATCAAATGCACACTTGGTTGTCTGAATTTAGTCATGTCAAGTTTTTAGGCAAACCATCTTCATTTTAGCAATCTCCTTATAGCAAAGACCTGCCACAAACTCAGCTCTGATTGAGTGGGATCTTGAGAACAGCTTCCCCTTCCTTGGGTTTTTTTAAAGGAGTCTAATTTCCTACACTTTAACTAAATCCATGGAGCCATCGAGTCATGGTATGAAATTTTGAGAGTGTATACAAAACTCTGGAACAGAGTTATCTTTTTTCTACAATGGCTATGAAGTTATTCTAGTACAATTACAAATTGTTTTGAAAAGAAACTGTTTATAAGCACATGTGTCCTCTTGGCAGATTTTCCAGGACATGGGTGCTATTCAGCTGTACAAAATCAGTAAAATTCATGACATGTTAAAGTCATAGGCGTAGGAGACAGGGGGACAGGGGGGGCTGCAGCCCCCCCAACGTCGGAAAATTTTACAAAAATCAGCCATAATCGGGCAGAAATCCGCCTTAAGTCGGGCAAAATTTCCTGAAACAATGGATTCTTTATCGGGCAGCCCCCCCAAATTTTATCTCCCCCTACGCCGATGGTTAAAGTTGCCCCTATTGTCTATTGTAAACAAGTATTGTCTATTTAAATGGAGCCCAATAGAACTCTTTTCCTAACAAAGGAAAGTTGTTTTGTGCACCAACAAAGTTATCTAGCATCATTGGTAGAAACTTACTAAAATTAAGAAAAAACTTCCTAGTTAATTAACTGCTTGAAAACTCTTAGTTCCAAAAAGTGGAATATTAAGAAACTTTTAGTACTGTGGGCTGATCCAAGTTTCTTATTAGAAAGAAAGAGATATTCAGCTATTCACACTGCTGACTGATGTCAAGAAGCCCTTTATGGTCATGCTGCTAGGTGATTCATTCATTGGAAGTTCCTTCAACTAATTCCTACCCTATCAAATTTCATGATCACTTTCTTCCCAGTCAGAGATTAATATCTGATACCCACAACTTTATCCAGCCTACATGGCAAACCATTCTGGCATATTTCTAACTGAAAATGGTTTCTGTTGAATACTTGTGCAATTTCAGCACATGAACATTATAGGCTCATGTAGAAAATAACTGTCAACACCCTTAGGCAATAGGCAGGTTTCCTCCTCAAAGGCTTGAAGCATTCACATGATATCTGAAAGTTTTAAATGTGGGAAAGGGTTGCAAAACAGTGAGCAAAGATGGTTTCAGACCATCACATTCTTAGATAAAAGATCTCAGCTTGTTATATATGCCATTTCACACATAGAAAATATAGTGTATTGTTAGCCCACACACAAATTATAGAGCACCTCTCTAATCTTTGGAAATCTCCATTTTTGCACAAACTGTATCACTTTTAAAGTACTCTGTTACAGGTAAGGTGAATTTTGAAGCGCTTAATGGGCAAGCAGAGGTATTTTGCATAGAGTCAGCGTAGGATTTTGTATCAAGACTTTGTTTGCTGATATTGGCAATTTGTAGCCCAAACTCTTTAGGAGATTCCCTCAAAGAAGTTGCAAAACTTGGGGGACAGAGCAGACAGTAGCCCTTCCTGTGATGGAGTGTCAGGAGAGGATAGGGGGATGAGCCCTGACTTTTCTCAAAGGTCAGTCTCTGGAGGGGTTAAGTAGTTATTTTCAGAGTTGGATAGACAAATTAGGGGTTTCCAGAGGGTAAGAAGAGCATTTGCTGAATACATCTGTCCATCATCCTAACAAATTTTCCCAGGGTTACACCCAACACATTCTGGGCTACACCCAAAGTCCCCCATCTACGTTTGTCCACTCCACTTTGTTATGGCTGGCACTGCCACTGCTTCCTACTTTTCACCAAAGTTACTTTGTCCATCATGAGTGCACGTGCATGCAAACGGAAAAACTAATAATAGAAATGCTTTATCAGTCTAAGCCCACCCCACTTCATCTACAGATGATGCAATTTGGCACTGCCCCCTCCTTAGAATCAAATTTATGGTTGCAACATTCTGGATCCTTTCATTGATACTGTAAATATTGTCATCAAACAGTATACCATCCATTCATTTTACTTTTCTTTGCAGACTATCAGCTGCTGGCAGGTGTCTACCCACTGTCACCATGCTTTAACCAACAATACACTGATAAGAATTTCAAAGGAAGGATTTAAGAAAAAAGGGAGGAGGGAATTCTTTCTTTAATCTTTGATGGATACATTTCAATATTCTGACTTATTCCAGGAGATTTTGAGAAATATTTCTTTACTGAGAAAAGAATTACACAGTATACCTTTTGGGTCACTGCTGATTATGTTAATATGTTACAAAAGCTTCCTAAGATATAGTTTGTTCTGGCCATGACTCCTGCCCTTTGAGTGAAACTGTTCGGTGGTATGGTGGTTAGCATACTCAGCTTCTGTGCATAAGATTAAAGGTTCCAGTCCGATTCAGTCCTAGGTTGTCACCTGGGGAATTACCACCACATATCCTATATATTTTTCCCCATTTTCTCAGAGAGCTCTGAAAGTCCGGAAGGTGTTGTGCATGGTGTACTACTACAATTTTGAAGCCAGAATAGTCAAGCAGATGAAGTTAAAGCCCCAACAAACACTTTAGCATTGACGAGGGTCACTTGGCAACCAGTTAAGGTCATGCTACTTTTTGCAATCCCAGCAAAAATCGCAGCTTCACTTTCAGTCTCATGGTTCTTTGCATTGGGGCAATTAAGCTAAAACTGTTGATGAAGCCATTGCAATTGTGATTTTGCAAGCTTTGCATTGCAGTCTTTTGAAAAGTCTGCAGCCTTAACCTTCATTATAAATTGACCCTCCACAAAATATAAAATATTGGCAGCCATCAAAAATTGTTGGAAAGTTATCATAGAGTCCGGGCAACCACAAGACTGATGAACAATCTGCTAAATATCTTTGAGTGATATGATCAGAGCTGAGTCCCTCTTATCCCACATAAGGACATTTAAGTTGAGTAACATCTAGACAATGACGTAACCAACCATATCTAAGCCGCTATCTAGTATCTGTATCTTTAACCCCCTTTAACTGAGCCAACCTAGTTTGGATTCAGAACATCAGTTGATGTGTTTATTCAATTGCCTGAGTCAGACAAGTCTTATCCATCCTGTTCAGCAAAGATCTCACAGATAAGGAGCAGAAGGCTGCATTGAATATGCATGACCTCATCTGGTGGGCTTGGCCTGCTAACATATCAAATCTGATCTATTCTAGTGTTCAAAGGGTGTTTTGGGTTAATGGTGTAATCCTCAACTTTGCAGTCAGAACAGTCAGGCAGACAGGGCTCAGCCCAGTATGAGCCTCGCTACTTCAGTACATGATAAGGGTTCATGGATTCAGTAAGGTCTTCTCTACTTATGCAATCCCAGTGCGCTAAAGACCACAAGTTCACCCTCACTTTCAAAATAGAGACAACAAGTTTTGTGGTAAAATTGTCATTTGGTGTAAACTTACACCAAATCACGATATTAATTTTTGACTGTGCAACTAGATTGTACATGAGTTTTTCCAAGAATGATAAACTGTTGATGAAGTATTCCTAACAACTTATTTACCATTTTATAGTTAAAACATCTTTGACCCTTTGCACCAGGAAGCTAATAGTCCACTGAGGTCAACTGCCTCAATCTCAGGCTAAGCAATGGGTGGTAGTTTGATCTTATTTCATGTTTTTTTGCAGAATTCTCTTAAAAAATTGCACTGTTTACACCATCCATGGGCAACACCCAAATTTCTCCACATGAGCTATATAGCATTCCATTGTCATTTTGTTTTAATGGTTTCTGCACTTAATGTTCAATGCTTTTTCTCTTTATTCCTTTCATACATTATTTATGTTATTTTCAATCAAAACATATTTTCCATTTGTTTTTTCATGCAATATCAATTAAGTACTTTTCAACTGACTTAAGATTTCCTTTGTCAAAAGCAAAGCAGTCAATTAACTTTGACAGTCATGCTTGACTGCTCATCCTTTGCATTGGTTTGAATAAAGCAAGTTGAAAAACAAGTCATCAATTGCTTCCTTTGTCTTGTAATTCTTTGTTTTGAAAAGTTTGTGTTGCTCATGTTCTTTTGTTCAGAAAACTAAGAAATGTAAATATTGTTCCTTTGGTTGCCAATTTAAGCTTTAAGCTTAGGATGGGAAGTAACAAACAGGACAGATTACATTCATGTAAACATTTTAGAGCCTGAAGCAGATTTTTCTGGATAATATTGATCACCAAATGTTGTATAGTAAAGGCCTGGCCTACATCACAGTCAATTCTATTGGCTATGTACAGATTAGAACTTACTTTTCTATGAATTCTTGAAATAGTTCTATCAAAATTCTTGTTGAAGAATTTCTAAGCTTTCAACTCAAGAATTCTTATCAGGGTGTGGAGAATTCTTAAGAATCCTTTCAGAATTTTTTAAGGTTGATGTATATGCAAGACCTGTGCTGTATTGGAGATTTCCTGTTCATTTTTAGGGCCCTGGTCAAAATCCATTTATTTCGCTGTTTTTCTTCCATGTTTCCAGAGGTGTAATGCTAGGGTTAAGCAACCCTAAATGATTTCCAGCAAAAGAGTTTTTTAACTTTGACAAAACATCATGTTGATTGGCACTAAATAGTACTTTACCAAGACTCCTACTGAATTGAACACCATTGCAAATCGAATTGAACACAAGCCTAGTACATATATTCAGAAATGCTGTTAATTGCAAGTTTGTAAAAGAATGCTTTGTTATTTTTGGGGGAACATGAACACATTTACATTTTTAGTAGATGAACTGACAAATCCTTTTCTGTGTTATGTTTAAGGTCAGTTTTTCAAAGATTTTGGAGGGAAGCCTGGGAAGAATAGAAACACAATCTGTAGCTTTTATTTTCTATTGCAAATCATGTCTTACGAGAGATGCGTTTTCCAACAATCTAACAAGCAATTTCATTTTCTTTTTCAGGAGAATCTGCAAAAAATCCTACAATAAACAGAGAAAGATATGCAACAGTTAGAACAGCATCAGTTGGAGGATATCTAAAAATGTTTTGTGAACCAAAAGAGGAACTTGAAAAAAGCAGCCCTAATGTATATATTTGGACAAAGAATGGGCAACCAATAGATCGACACAATGATCGCTACAAAATAAAGAAATTCACTTTTTTGAAGATAAAGAGTGTGACTTTGGATGACGATGGAATGTATAACTGCACCATCAGAACTCCCAAGGGGCAAGACTCAATTTCAATCAAAGTCTTTGTTTATCCAAAAGGTAAGTGAGTTTCTGGACTTGCCCAAGTCTCTCCCGTATTTATTTGAATGATTGTACTGTAATTGACTAGTCCTTCTCAGAATTTACTTTCTGTAAAGACATGCGCAACTCATGTGCTGAAATGAATGAAACTTCGAAACGTTGAAAATGCCAATGTATTTACGAGATATTTTGTAAACAAACAGCATATGGCTGAAAGAAATGACTTTTTGTAATCATGGTGTGAAGAAGTATTCGTATAAGTACTGATTGCTGGTTTTATGTTACGGCAGTTCAGGAAAACTGCCTGTTGTGATGTTTTAGGCTCAGTGGTTTCGAGAAGAAGATACAGTAGCAGTTGATTTAGAATTCGGTTTTTGAAGCGTGGGGAAATCAGTTGTAGTTGTAGCAGTAGCAGTTCCGCCAAAATAGCAAAACCATGAGGATTGTATTGAGTCTATTGTTTCATCTGCATGGCGCAGTATTATTGAAAACGTTTATTCTAACTCATTTGTGTCCGAGGTACCACTTTGTGAACGGTGCTTGAAAGGCATGATTCCACTTTTTGCAAGTGATTTTTCTTGTATGAAAATTTTTTCACATGAGATATACAATCGTGACCAAAAGTTTTTGGATGATGAATCAAAAGCTAGGTTTGTCGAAGATAAAATGCCTCCCCCCTCCACGTTCGAAAAAGACTGACAGTGGAATCTGGAATCAGTTCGAAAACCATTCGTTTGCGGAAAAATACAGCATTACCTTCGGAGGGGGAGGAGTTTTGATACCAAGAAAGGACTGGAACTCTAAAGATATACCATTTAGGCCCTTGTTTGACGGCTGTCTAAACTGTAGGTAATTTGTTTCAACAAATCAAAGCCCTTAGTTGGAAAGCGCCGCTTTATTATGAATTTCATTATAAGGACCACGACGAGCATCATTCTAATAGGTTCAAGAAAAAAAAAACAAGAGACAAATCCGGTGTGCATCGACATTTCTAGTTTTAAAAGACAATCCTTCCTTGACATTTTCAGTTAAATTATTAGCAGCGATAAGGACTAGGTCATGATCATTTAAAGTACGTTTCGAGACGAGTCAGAGATCATCCAACACCTTTTTTTTTCATACAATACTAAAAAACGATAAAGGGGCAAAAGATCATGACCACCCCAGGGCCATCACACGAAGAACATGAACCTAGAATATCACATGAATAACATGAACCTAAAATACAACTAAAGATACAATTACGAAAAGATACACGAAAAGATACAATTACGACAAGAGAATAGGACGGGACTCAGCGACAGGGGACTTTCCGAAAATGGACTTGGTATGATGGTTGAGTTGCACTTAGCTAGATTTAGGTGGTCTTAATTGAATCGACCGCTTGTGTGGATGTATTGTAGAGTCAAATTTGGTCAAAGTCAACACCCCAACACCTTTGCTACATGTTTAATTCTTCACATTTTGATCCTGGAAAGTAGGAAGAGGACTCGAGCAAATTGAGGTAGCAAGAGGGAGGGAAATTGGGCATCGTTAACACCACAAGCTTGTGTGCAGACTGTGAGAATGGTTTTTCATTAGCTGTGCTGTGGGTTTTTTATTCATAGCTTGCTGAGTGTGACCTTCTTCACAATATTTACCGGCTGAATAGAAAAAGACGATCCCCGTTCGAAAGGCCACTACTCCCTGGATGTGACGAAAATTATATTGGCAAATGAAAGATTAATGGCGGACACGTTCAAATATATTTTAAAGTTTACTCAAGTGAAATCGGCCACGCCGTTCTGAAATTATGAGCGGTTTTCTGGAGAAAGCTCAATCGAGAAACCATCAACAATGGCCTAAAGCATGATCAAGTTTTCCACATATTTCTGCCTTGCAGCAATGACTTGAATACGTTGACTTGAACATGCATTCACAGCACGTCTATTATATTTTTCAACAATTTATATCTAATGTAGAAAAAAGCTATATTTCTGTACACTATCCCGTGATATGAAAAAAATGATGTCATTAGTCGATGCTTGAAATCAGTGGATAACTGGAAAATAAGATACGAAATCACAAAAAAATCAAACGATATTTTCTTTCATCCAGCAATGCTATTTAGTTGCTGGACTCATGACTTTTCGTCCCTTATTTCCCTGCGTTGCGCTATTTAGACAGTTGTTGTTGTTGCATGCAAAAACGGTTGATACGGCCTAGAGTTCTCGTAGCTGCGATGGATCTATTTTGTTTCTACAGAGCAAGATTACTGCTTGAAAGGTATGTATTTTGCGATTAGTAGGTCAAGAAAACATTATTCTTTGCACTAAAAGTTTACTTTTCAATGTTGAAGCTCTTTAAACCAGACTTTGAAGCGATTTTGTTGAGCGTACGAGAACTCCCGCTAGTTTAGGACATTTTGAAACAGGGGGCTCACTTTATAAATGGTATGAGTCCCTATTGAGCAAGTGATATTAGCAAATCAAAGAACGCAGGGAAGCAAGGGATGAAAAATCATAAGTCTACTTTTTTGCACCAACGAGAATTTTTGTTTCAGGTCGCCTTTAATCATCATCATTAACATCAGCATATGCTGTAATGCAAAATTATATATGGCAGCAACGAACAAACAAAACTTAAACAAATTAATCAGGTAAATTAAAATGTAACAAGAACAGAATATGTGAATGTTTTGGCGAAATCACAGGCATGTGTACTTCCAGTCATAGATTTATCAGGCTATTATTATCTAGCTAGAGTTTTCCTAATTTAGTTAGCTTGTAAGAGATGCGATGCTAGGGCTGCTATTGTGCCATTATCATTAGAGTTCATGATCTCCTGGAATAGACCTTTTAGCTATTCTGAAAAGAATCAGAATCGAACGATATTTTGCTGCATTTTGTAGAATTTTCGTTCTTTTGTAGAATAGCTAAAAGGTCTATTGCAGGTTCGTCGTGAGAGGCTCGACCACGATATATAGTGAAAGGGTCGATCTCAGGTTGCTAATAAAAGAATCCAGACAGCCATGTCAGAGAACTTGGTTTCTCCCTAATACAATACCTCTGACAGAGGAATGCCTCCCCCTCCCTCCCTCTTTTTTCTCTGAAGTAGTAAATGCACCTTGACCATTTGATTGACAGCTAGGCCAGCAACACAATGAGGCTTTAACGACAAGATACAGTTACTTATTTAAGAGGAAACCAACTATTTGCTTTTGGTCCAATACTATCAAATGAAATGGTTTCTATTTACTTACACATTTCCTCCTCAGCTGGATTATACTGCAAAGGTCAGCGTAGAATATCCTACTTCTTTGTTTTTTACAGTGAAAATTGAATTGGGCAATACAGTTATCTTTTTACGAGAAACTACTCCAGTTTGCTGCTGAGGGAAGACCCAAAAAACTGAAGCTTTGAAAAACTGCTAAATTTGACAAAATTTTCAAAGGGAATGTGCAACATTAAATAGGTTTCTCTATAAATAGAACAAAGACGGCGCATGTGCAAATTATATTTGGATGGGACATTTAAAGACATTTTGCTGATTGCAAACATAGTCACAATGTTACAAATGCAAGCTTTTAACCTTGCACAAACCCTTGAATCTTTGAATTTTATGTCAAGGGTCAAACTGACCTTTGAGATAAGTGCCTGAAGTATATGTTCATTTGTACTTTTAGCTGATATTTTAAAGGGAACTGATGGAGTTAAAAGATATGCGCGGCAAGTTTAGAATTAGCCTGTTGTATGTGATGATTTGGAACGTGTGTGGATATTGTCTAGGTAGAGGAACAGTGGCGTGTGTAGGTGTCTTCGTTGTCATATTTATAGATTACGACATTTTAAGCCCCATTTGTTCATTTTAACCATTTTCCAAAGTCGCAAGACATGGGTAGCACTCATCCCATTTTAATGGCTCATCACGTTAATTTTTTATCAGTACACTTGAAATACGCCATATCTTGGACCTAGGCCGACAAGAAGCAGACAAAGAACTATTACAGGGCGAGGGCAATACCACTATGATGTGTTCAGGCACATCCTCAATAGCCCTTCTTTTCGTATATTGGTGTACCTGATAAAATTGTCTGTATGTGTGAAACCTGAGTTGGTCCTGCTGTATGATAGGTTTGTTTCATAGCCATACATACACGGCTCAATATCTTCAGGGGGCAATAAAGAAGAGTTCCCTCAAAAGTGACTAAAATCTTTGTAATTTCCACCTTTTCATATCGTATTTGGAGACGTTTTAGAGGGCCAACTGCCCCTGCTGCCCCTGTGCTGGTACGCCCTTGGTTTGTTTTGTATTAGTGTACCTTTGTCGACGTTGTATCAAGTAATTTTATGGCCATGAATGCCCAGGGGAGGGAGGGTACTCAGCACATGCGCAGACGAGGAGGGTCAATCTGAGAAATTCTGAGGCAACCCAAAAATATCAGTTCAGCTTGATTGTAGTTCAAAAATATCAGCTCACTTTGTACTTTGACACCTGTAAACGAACATGAAATATCCTGAAATAATGCAAATCGAGGTTAGGATTGCCTATAATTAACTCAGGGAATATCATTTTGACTATATTTGATGCCATAAAATATCATGGCCATGATTACAGTTTATTTGGACCAAAAATATCACTTTCTGCAATATTCTGACCCCAAAAATATCGGACTTACCTCCCCGTACTTGCATGTTTTGAGTGCCCCGTTGGGCAGAAACGTGACGTAATATCCACTGGCGATAGCTCAGCTCAATGTTTTGAAATGTGACCCTTTTCGGATACTAAGGAAAGCAAACAAATGAACGTTACTCAAATAGAGAAATGTACGAAACACTTTTTTTACATCCTTTCGTATCAACAAAGCTGTCAATGTTTCAAAAAGGAACAAAAATGACTTTCAAACTGACAAACTTCTTGATTCTTGTGTCTCTTTTGAGATCAGCTTGCTCCTAATGCTTGTTTGCAGGTTACATTGTGTGACGATAGTAGAGGAGGTCACAATTTCGCCTATATTTGCTCACTGTGGATGGACAGTGGGAGGAGGGGTTCATGTTACAGACCTCTGTTCATGTAATAGTTTCTGTTAATAAAGACTGCCCACGCTCTTACGTCCGTATTTGTCACTTTTGTCAAAGAGACGTATTGTTTATCTCTTCATTCAATTCGTCAAGTCTGTTGAATTTCTCCTGTCTTGAGTTGCAGCTTCTTGGAAAGTAAACCTTTGATTAGATTGACACGTTCCGTCTAATGCGTGATCGAGAAAATTTTTCTGAACATTTTGCAGCAGTAAGGCACATCCCCTATCTCACTCCTTATATTGGTTCCTTTCCTGATGATACTGTCTTGTTGTGCACTTTTGTTGGTCCTGGTCTATTATAGATTTGTTTTGGTCCGTTTGTTTTGGTCCCAGTCCCAGTAAGGCTTTGAGGTTGGGTCGAAGATTCAGTCAAGATCTGTTTTGTTCTCTTCTCGTCGTTGTTGGAACTGGGAAACAGTGCTTCAGTCAAAGAGAAGGGGATCGTGTAGAGGTAAAAGAAATCTGGAATTCTCTGCTTTTGACGTAAAAGCCTACTTTTTGATGTCGCTGAACAAAAACAGCGTTTTGGAGAAGGGAGGAACAAAACCTTATGAGTACACTGTGAAAGCAAAGTGCAGTGTTTTAAGGATTTGGTCACTCTGAGTTTCCAGAGTCAGGGAATATTTGCGGGGGTTGGGTCGGGTCAAACAGTCACTGGCCGGGAAATGGTCTCAAAACAAGACTCTTTGTCGCACCAAAAACATAGAAATTTCTGTCGAAAATGGAGAAGGTTCCAACGAATAAATGTCATTCTTAGAGGAGGATGAGCACTTTTACTCACTGAATGCATGTGGGTCTCGCTCACTTTATTGTTGTTTTCTAACTGCCACGCCCTTTGGGTAATTAACAAAGGAACATGTACTATTTTACCAAACTTTGAAAATTTCTTATTGTCGGCACTGCAGGCGAGTCTATAGTATTGGAAGCGGTGTGCCTTTGATTATTATTTAATATGCAAACAGAAATAGATAGGAGGTTTGTTTGCTATTGAAGATGATTTCTCCGATGGCAATTTTAATGGAAAGAGCATAGATTTCTTGTATTTAGATTGCATTACGAAAAGAAGTTTGTATAGCTATGGATGATAACGTTTGCAATGGCAATAAGAAGAGCATACCCTGTTTGCTTAAAAACTGCACAAGGAGCAGGAAACAGGTGCAGTTGCTGGTCGCCTAACTTTGATCTCAGCAGCAAATTCCAGATAAAACATGAATGATGTAAAAAGGCCGAAAGGTGTCTGCTAATTTACAGACAAGAAATCTTCAGCAGCTGCTCCTAGTTTTTAATCAATTTTGGCAGCTTTGGAAAATTCCACGACTTTCTTTTTACTTGACCCGCAAAAGGAAAAGTTCAAATATTTGCCGGTGATATTTTGTGTGTGATGAGCATGGGAGGGGGTTTCTGTGAAGCTCATGTTTATCTGTTGTTTTGAAGATTACGAAGAGCTTACTATATTTCCCAATATTTGGTCAGTGCCCACGTTCATGAGGGATATATTTCTTGATTCATGTTTATTGTTTTCTAGAAAATACTGGGTCAGTCAAAAGAGTTAACACGTTTTTTGGGCTGTTTAATAAAAAGTACACAGCCGATATTGAAAATTGAAATGTTGATCTATCAGTCAAAGACTAACCCAGATGTGACAAGTTTATTTGTTAAAATCACATATCTTTTGAACCCAGAAATTAGGAAAATGCTGGTAAGGGGTTTGTATAGGAACGAACATTCCATGTTCGATTCTGGGCCATGATTTACGGGCCATTGAAATTTAAATCATAGTTCTGAAACCGATAATTGTATTTGATTTTAATTTCAATGGTAAGTAAATCATGGACCAACATCGAACGTGG
>REGL01000181.1:77433-89642 GCA_004194395.1 Aurelia aurita complex sp. Pacific | reverse complement strand
CTAATACTTACTGTGCAATGACTCAAGAAGTTTCATAAAAATATTTTGACAAATGAGGGGGAGAGAGACAATTTTCCGGAACTGACTCTGTCAAAATCGCCAATACTCAAATATTAATTTTCGCGAAAAAAGAGGAAAAAAGTAGCAAAATTGCAAAATTTTGCAAAGATATTTTGCAGGGTAGTGCTTTTTGATGTATTTTATCATAATTTTCATGTTTGGATGGAAATTGAGTTCCAAATTAAATTTTATCGCATTTTTCCCGATTTTGACCGATTTTGCCACTTTTCTTGACCACATAAAGAAAAATGCTGACGCAAGCAATAATGACGGCTAATTTTAGGTTAATTTTTATATTTTCATAAAGTACATGCCTAGGGCTATTAGTACACCAAATTTGGTTGCTCTATCTATTTCAAGTCAAGAGTTAGGTAGGGGGGGGGGCTTTTTTGCCCCCCCCCCCAACCAAAATAGGACGTGTCAGATAGCCCAACCACTATAGGGTTAAAAACTGCCGTAAATTTTAAGCTCGTCGAAAACTGCTTTTTAGCAGATGACCTGACTAAAATCCATTTCTGGAGGATCTTTAACCTCAATTTTCAAACATTTCCTGCGAAAACCTTTCCTGGATCACAATTCTTTTCTCCATTCGATGGTAAATATCTAACAAGAGATGCTTGTTGTGACAATCTAAAGAGTGTAATACGAACAATTTTCCTGTCCTGGACCTCAAATTTGGCTCGCTTTGCTCGTTCAGCCATTCTCCCCAATATGTTTATATAACAAACGGGCCTTTATGTGAAACCACCATAAACGCCCGTTTTTGAGATTTATCTGTGCTGGACTTGCTCGTTGCCATAAAAATACTGTTTTCGATGTTTGAAAGGCCCCTGGGTAGCCAAATTTCTAAGGGCCTCGAGTTGCTCCGTTACTTCTGCTCATACCAGGTGAGTCAGAAACAAGGCACGCCGTTTGAGAGGCTACTGCTCCCACCTGGTAAGGAGTTTATGACAGAAGTTGATTTGGCCAAAATCAACGTTTTGGCGGTTTAAAAAACTTTTATTTGATGCCGGCAGAGGTTTCTGCTGGCAGGATTGCAAAATTCTCTGTCTGGCTAAGTGGTCTAAAAATTCGATCGGGGAGAGAGGCCCTAACGACACCATTTAAAATTTCATGATAAAAGAGCCTCTCTTGAGAAGCTGGAAACAACGCCTCAAGTGTCCACCTTTATAAAGAGGTCCGACCCTACAATCCAATGACCTTGACACAGACCCAAGTGCATGGTCAGTACTTCATTTATTCTCATGAAGTTACTATCTAACAAAAGATAAAGCTTGCCCCGAAGAAAAGAAATTAATACAAAAATACCGAAATCTATCTTTGCGGCTTCATTGGTTTCTACCGCGACAAGACAACACAAAATATAACAACGTCACTTGCCCATGTCATTCTATCAACTGTATCAGAAATGAAAAGATCTTTGTAAGGGATCTAGATTAGAAAGTCATGCCCTTATCTTGATTCTACGTGGAGACTTTCTTGTGGTTTATCTGCGCATGCTTTCTTTTTGAGTCATGTACGACACGCGATAATTAAAGATGCCGAAAGTAAAGTATAATCTTGTTTCACACGCAACTTTAAGGAATTAATGTTATTGACGTTTCGTGTTATGTTTCTCATGCAAGCCACGAAGATGTTAACAGTAAACAACTCAGTGGCCAGTGAGGCAAATAAGACATAAAAACACGGTGATTTTGTAGTTTTTCAAGCATTTATTCTCGCAAGGAAATTCATATCTGCAATAAATACATCACGATCACGTCAATCAAAAGGTATTCACAGTGCTTCCAAATCATCGTGGAAAATATACTTACAACTGAATTTGAAAGTCCTTCGTTCGATAGAGGTTTCAATTTAATTTTGATTGTTGCTTTGCTGAAAGAGCGAATTATAATTGAAATTCTACCGGGTGAGTCAGAAAAGGCCCGGCGTTTGAAACGCTACTGCTTTCTGAATATATAAGCAATGATATTTTGCAATCTAGTTGAATAGCTAACATGTTCAATAACTTTTAGAATTTTTCCTGGCTGAAATCCGTCGCTCCGTTGAGATTTTACATGGGATTTTCTACAACGTATCCCTTCGAGAAACCTTGGAAAACGTGCTAAAATCATGAGCAAGTTTCCCTAATGTGTTTACCTTACAGCAATGACTTCAGAGCACTTTAGCACGTGCTATCCTCTTGTGGAGATAAAAAAAGTATTCAGGGAGATTCCATTCTCCCAAGAGGACAAAATGCATGTAAGTGTCATTATTGCTAGGAAGGAAAACAAAGGGAAATTTTGCTCTTTGTTTTCATTCGTTTTTGCAGGTTTTCGAACGGGGCTTTCTGCAGAAAATCTCCCATATCGACACGAAGGAATGCCCGAATAAAGCCGGGCAAATTACTGAACCTAATTGGGCATATCAGAAATAAAACAAGACAGTTTTCAATATTATTGCTTTGATATTAAGGGAGCAGCATTTTTTCAAACGTCTGCCTTTTTATTCACTCACCTGGTAGTGTTCCCTAAATATCGTAGCAATGATACGTATCAATATTTTATCGAATATTCGACATGTTCAATTGATTTTTTTCTTGGCTGCATTCGGTCTCTCCGCTCTCATTTTAAAAGGGATTTTCTCGAGAAGTTCCCTTCAAAAACGTTACTAAATGGCTTCAAATTACTATCAAGTTCCCCAAACACACCTGCCTTGCAGCGGTGACTTAAAAACGCATTGAAACGTGTTATCCTTTTGAGAGTATGAAAAAATCATCCCCACTGGTGTAACAAAATAATCCAAATGCATTCAATTCTCCCAAGAGAAATACGTGGTAACACAGCTAATTGTCATTGCTGTTAAGGAGAGAAGCCGACAAAATTTGCTCATCGGAATTAGCCGTTTTTTGAGAATTATTGAAGGAGCATTCTTGAGAAAATCTTGCATAAATCTGGAAAGAAGATGCTGATTTAAGCCAAGAAACTTTTCATATCTCATTGAATATATAAGCTGTTTAACAAAACAATACTTTGCCAGTGTTATTTCTTTGGCATTTTGGGTTAAAGATATTAACAAAAATGGAAACATACGTTGGTATGTTATCGACATGCTCATCTTGTAATTGATAGAATTTTGGAGAATTTTCGAACGTGTTTACGTTTTTTGGGACGTCTGGTAGATTTGTTGGAATGTTTACCTTGCTAACATTTTATTGTTAGTAGTCATGCCCATTTCACGTCGTCCGTCCCTTTGGTGTGTTGTTATTTATTCAAACTGGCTTGAGATTTATCAATGAAGACATTGCCCTGGGACTGATTGAAGTAATTACCCTGCTGCTGACGTTTTATTGTTNTTTTTCTTTCATAAGAAACTTGTTTATAAGAAACTAGTACTAGGATGGCGAACAAATTAAGAAACTCTAGTACTATGCTTGTGAATTGCTAAGAAATTTTTAAAGCCAAACACAGGGAAGTCATGGGAAAATTGTCGTGAGCCTTTATATTTTAGTAATACTCATGATAGATTTATGTTTTGAATCAAATAGAACTCTCCTTCTCGCTAAAAATTGTGCTGTCTGTCAAAAAACGAGTACTTGGCAGTGGTAGAAACTACATGCATCCTAAATGCATCCAAAAAATAAGAAACACATTAAGAAACTTTTAGTACTGAAAGACTGAAATTTTCACGTAAAATTAAGAAACTTTTAGTACTATGGGCTTATCCAAGTTTCTTATAAAAGAAAAAACGTGTAAGACATGAAAACACGATGATTTTGTAGTTTTTCAAGCATTTATTCTCACAAGGAAATTAATATACATCACGATCACGTGAATCACGTGTTCACAGTACTTCCAAATCATCGTGGAAAATACTTACAACTGAATTTGAAAGTCCTTCGTTTGATAGAGGTTTCAATTTAATTTTGATTGTTGCTTTGCTGAAAGAGCGAATTATAATTGAAATTCTACCGGGTGAGTCAGAAAAGGGCCGGCGTTTGAAACGCTACTGCTTTCTGAATATATAAGCGATGATATTTTGCAATATCTAGTTGAATAACTAACATTTTGCAATAACTTTTAGTACTTTTCCTGGCTGAAATCCTTCGCTCCGTGAAGATTTTACACGGGATTTTCTTCAAAATATCCCTTCGAGAAACCTTGAAAAACGTGCTAAAATCATGAGCAAGTTTCCCCAATGTGTTTACCTTACAGCAATGACTTCAGAACACTTTAGCACGTGCTATCCTCTTGTGGAGATGAAAAAGTCTTCCCCTTAGTATGAATAACTTTTTAAGAGGACAAAATGCATGCAAGTGTCATTATTGCTAGGAAGGAAAACAAAGGGAAATTTTTGCTCTTCGTTTTCAATCGTTTTTGCAGGTTTTCGAAAGGGGCCTTCTGCAGAAAATCTCCCATATCGACACGAAGGAATGGCCGAGTAAGGCCGGGTTAATTACTGAACCTAATTGGGCATATCAGGAATAAAACAAGACAAATTTTTCAATATTATTGCTTTGAAATTGAGGGAGCAGCATTTTTTCAAACGTCTGGCCCTCACTTCAATTCACTCACCCGGTAGTGTTCCCTAAATATCATAGCAATGATATTTATTAATATTTTATCAAATAGTCGACATGTTCAATTGATTTTTTTCTTGGCTGTATTCGGTCTCTCCCCTCCCATTTTAAAAGGGATTTTCTCGAGAAGTTCCCTTCAAAAACGTTACAAAATGGCTTCAAATTACTATCAAGTTCCCCAAACACATCTGCCTTGCAGCGGTGACTTAAAAACGCTTTGAAACGTGTTATCCTTTTGGGAGTATGAAAAAATCATCCCCACTGGTGTAACAAAATAATCCAAATGCATTCAATTCTCCCTAGAGAAATACGTGGTAACACAGCTAATTGCCATTGCTGTTAAGGAGAGCAGCCGATAAAATTTGCTTATCGGAATTAGCCGTTTTTTGAGAATTATTGAAGGAGCATTTTTGAGAAAATCTTGATTATGTCTGGAAAGAAGATGCTGATTTAAGCCAAGAAACTTTTTATATCTAGTTGAATATATCAGCTATTTAACAAGACAATACTTTGCCAGTGCTATTGCTTTGGCATTCCGGGTTAAAGATATTAACAAAAATGGAAACATACTTTGGTATGTTATAGACATGCTTAATCTTGTGATTGATAGAATTTTGATGAATTTTCAAACGTGTTTACGTTTTTTGGGACGTCTGGTAGATTTGTTGGAATGTTTGCCCTNTTATTTCTTTGGCATTTTGGGTTAAAAGTATTAACAAAAATGGAAACATACGTTGGTATGTTATCGACATGCTCATCTTGTAATTGATAGAATTTTGGAGAATTTTCGAACGTGTTTACGTTTTTTGGGACGTCTGGTAGATTTGTTGGAATGTTTACCTTGCTAACATTTTATTGTTAGTAGTCATGCCCATTTCACGTCGTCCGTCCCTTTGGTGTGTTGTTATTTATTCAAACTGGCTTGAGATTTATCAATGAAGACATTGCCCTGGGACTGATTGAAGTAATTACCCTGCTGCTGACGTTTTATTGTTAGCGCTCATGCCCATTTCACGTCGTCCGTCTCTTGACGTGTTGTTATTTATTTACACCGGCTTGAGATTTATCAATGAAGAAATTGCCCTGGAACTAATTGAAGTAATTGCCCTGCTGACGTTCTATTGTTAGCGCTCAGGCCCATTTCATGCCGTCCGTCTCTTGATGTGTCGTTATTTATCTACGCAGGCTTGAGGTTTATCAATGAAGACATTGCCCTGGAACTAATTGAAGTAATTGCCCTGCTGACGTTCTATTGTTAGCGCTCAGGCCCATTTCATGCCGTCCGTCTCTTGATGTGTCGTTATTTATCTACGCAGGCTTGAGGTTTATCAATGAAGACATTGCCCTGGAACTAGTTGAAGTAATTGGCAACAAACTGGATCTTGATTGTTCAGTCCACACTATTACTGGCACAGTGACTGTCACGTGGTATGAATTACTTTGAATGTTCTTTAAATAGGTTTTTAATGTTTAGATGCTCTGGAATATTGGTAGCAGATACGTACCGGGTGTGGTGTCCCAAAATGGTAAACGGATTGGTTTGCTCCAGCGATCGTTCAAATTTTATCAAGGCTATCGTCAATCTTTTTGACGTGCTTTGAGCAATATTAGATCTTAAGTTATTTTGTTGTTCAGAAGTCACCCTTTAGTCACCCATTTGGAAGTTTCTTAATTTTTCATTAATTTCAGTTCTAAATTTCGATGTGCTTCAGAAAATTGCTCAGGCCAAAAGGCCAAAGCTCTGGTTTGGAGGTGGACGCAAGTTTGAGCTTTCAAGATTTAATTCCGTCTCAAAAAAGATACACCTGATGTTTGTGATAATGCAACGTTCCTTCGAAAACACTTCTATTGTTGTTATTCGCGGGCATTTGCAGGTGACATCTAATTTGAGACAAACTACAATATCTCTGCTCTCGAAGCACTAATGCCAACAAACGACCACCAATACCATGGTCTTCAAATCTCTTCATGAGTTGGCTCCACAATACATGTGTAATCTTTTCACAAGGACATCCCAGCTGACCTCCAGGAATCTTAGGAATACAGCAACTGACCTAAGGTTACCAAAGAAAAACTCCAATATTGGACAGAAATGTTTCTCTTTTAGAGGTGCTACAATCTCTTGCAAAAGTGTTGGACCCCTACGAAANTATTTTATTTTTTTAGCCTTTTTATATTCAAATATTAAATTTTACAATATATTTTACATTCTACTATACCTAATCCTAATTACTATACGACACTACGGTACGATACCATGGGGGGCAAAAGACAATGACTACCCCAAGGCCAATATCTGAAAACACGAAACGTTAAACTGTATACAGTCACACTACGAACATTTATAAATTAAAGGATACTATAATAGATTCTGTTTCACACCAGATGTCAGGTCGGGGTTGCGATGAATTTATTGATGCTACGAGCGCAACTCATTTGTTATTGGTTAAGGTAAGGAAAAGGCCTGACCTCTGATGTGAAACAGAATTTACAAGGAAAAGAACACTAACGACAAGGAACTTAAAATTACGTCCCCCTTGCAGGTAGCAGCAGCTAATCATTAGTAGCATCATTTTATTCAAAGCGTTGTGTTGCATTTATGTATTTTAAAGTTGCCTTAAGAATCTCTGTATTAGAATCAACAGAAAAACTTTCATCACCATACAGCATCATTTCAAGTAATAGCGCGTTTGAATTTTATTCTATTTTATTGTTATTAACATTTTATTGTTAGCGCTCATGCCCATTTCACGTCGTCCGTCTCTTCATGTGTTGTTATTTATTTACGCAGGCTTGAGGTTTATCAATGAAGATATTGCCCTAGAACTAGTTGAAGTAATTGGCAACAAACTAGATCTTGATTGTTCAGTCCACACTATTACTGGCACAGTGACTGTCACGTGGTATGAATTATTTTGAATGTTCTTCAAATGTGTTTTTAATGTGTAGATGCTCTGGAATATTGGTAGCAGATGCGTACCGGGTGTGGTGTACGGATTTGGTTGGCTCCAGCGATCGTTCAAATTTTATCAAGGCTGTCGTCAATCTATTTGATGTGCTTCAAGAATTTGTTCAGGCCAAAAGGCCAAAGCTCTGGTTTGGAGGTCGATGCAAGTTTGAGCTTTCAAGATTTAATTCCGTCTCAAAAAAGATATCACCTGATATTTGTGATAATGCAACATTCCTTCGAAAACACTTCTATCGTTGTTATTCATGGGCATTTGCAGTTGACATCTAATTTGAGACAGACTACAATATCTCTGCTCTCGAAGCACCAATAATAATAAAAGAAGTACCTGTGTTCTATATTCAAGCGAACTATCGAGGAACATTTTGAGAGTGATTAGCCATTGATTAAAGCTAAATTCACATCGCTGGACCCAACTAAATCTGTATACATTTTTAGGGCATCCAGTAGACTGATGATTTGCTTCCTAGTTATCGCAGCTACTACCATAACTACCGGGTGCTGTACAAAAAGTTCAGGCGTTTGAAATTCTTAGTACCTAGGGTAATCCATGGATTGGAATTGAGTGAATTGTGTCTGATAGCCGACAAACTGAAGTATTTGCTAATTTTTCTCGTGTTGCTGTGAGTACTGAAAAGATACGTAAATTCGACCTAACGAAACTCCTTGTTTATGAAGTGCCTGAAAAATGTCCTGAAACACCTAGGAAACTCAAGTTTTTATGAGATATTATTTACCTTATCTTATCTTGACTTTTGTTTTCTTTTTTGTTTCGTCACAACATGCGTCATCAATTGGCCTAACCTTTGTTGTTTGGTCATTCGAATCTAACTCCCTTGTATTCAGAAAAATGATGAATACAGCAAAGAAGAACTCTCACGTGATATTTTACCTCATAGGTTGAAAGATGGCAAAAAGCTCAAAATAGACGACTTTAATAGTGAGAGAGACAAGAGAAGAATTAGCCGGAATGGACAACGGTTGGTTCTGCTGAGAGTTCACCCTTCAGACAAGGGAAAATATGAATGCAAAGTTACTGATGGTAAAACCACAATCAATCGAACAATCACGGTTCAGCCTGAAGGTTTGTATCACGGAATTTTTTTTACCATTGGTGTACAGCATAGGTTCCAAATCTTTATCTCGGCGTAAAAAGGTGGGTGTAAAATTCAATGACCTATATCTTCTGATTGAATGGCTTGAAAGAAACTTTAGATACTTATCTATAATTCTACCGTTGGACTTTTCAAAAATTTTGAATATTTTTGGAAATTACAGCGTATCTTACATTTCAACTCATTTGAGGATGTGACGTCATCAAATTTCTAAATCATAAACCAGATGAGTGACAGACTTTTGCTTGATACCATATTGTAGGCATTCATAAACTTTTTTTTTTTTTTTTTTTTTTTTTTATCACGGAAGTTTTTTTACCATTGGTGTACAGCATAGGTTCCAAATCTTTATCTCGGCGTAAAAAGGTGGGTGTAAAATTCAATGACCTATATCTTCTGATTGAATGGCTTGAAAGAAACTTTAGATACTTATCTATAATTCTACCGTTGGACTTTTCAAAAAATTTGAATATTTTTGGAAATTACAGCGTATCTTACATTTCAACTCATTTGAGGATGTGACGTCATCAAATTTCTAAATCATAAACCAGATGAGTGACAGACTTTTGCTTGATACCATATTGTAGGCATTCATAAACTATGGTTTTCTTCGAAATTATTTCATGTTACGTCAAACAGTTTAGAAATTACGATGGTTTCAAGTTTTTTTTGAAAATTTTTCTTGAATTTTTGAAAAAGAAGAAAAAAACACTATAATTCTGAAAATATCGAAGATTTCAGAAAATTCCAATGGTAGAATTATAGAGAATTGGCTAGAATTTCTTTGAAGTCATTCAGTTCAAAGAAATAGGTCACTCAATTTTACACCAGCCTTTTTAAAGAGTTGAAACCTATGCTTTGGTGTGCAGTCTCGTTCACTTGTTTAGCACTGGCTGTCCCTAAAAAGTACTCCCGTTTCAAGAATCACGAAAATTTGATTATCAGTTGCCAAACTTATCACAAAGTTTTCTTTTTGATCTCTTTTGTCAAGGATCCAGATATATTTACAGATGATACCGGGTGAGGCAAAAGAAGAATCCCTGTTTGTAAGGCAATTTCTCCGTGAATATCAAAGCAATAATACTGAAAAGTGTCTTGTTTTATTGTTAATATGTTCAGTTGGGTTCAGTAATTTACCCGGCTTTAATCGGCCATTTCTTCCCGTGGATATGGGAGATTTTCTGCAGAAAGCCCCTTCCAAAATCCGCAAAAACGAATGAAAACAATGAGCAAATTTCCCTTGGTTTTCCTTCCTAAAAATGATGACATTCACATGTCTGCGTGTATCTTGTCCTCTTGGGAGAATGGAATCCCCCTGAATAGGTTATTGATACCAGGGGGAAAACTTGTTCATCCTCCCGAGAGGGTAGCACGTGCTAAGGCGTGCAGAAGTCATTGCTGTAAGGCCCGTGCAAGTCAGAAATGCTAGGGAAATTTGTTCGTGATTTTGGGCAAGTTTTGAAGGCTTCTTGAAGGGGCTTTCTCGAGAAAATCTCTCATAATTTCAGAACAGAGTGGCCGATTTCAGTCAGGTAAATTTTTAAATAGATTTGAACATGTCTACCATTGAATTGTATATCTGCCGATATCATCGTCTTGAGAGCCATGACCTTTCAATCGAGGATTCTTTTTATTGACTCACCCGGTAAAATTCTTGTTTTCATTACTTAATGGGTATAAAATGACAGATTGAAAAATGTTATTCTGAGCTATACGCTTCAAGCAACATGCGGGGTGAATGGCCGAGCGGCTTATACGATTCTCGTCAGGTGACTGAAGTTAAGCTCGGTCGAGTGAGGTCAAAATCCGGATGGGTGACCTCAGAGGCTTGACCTCGCAACTCACCTCGCCGTCCTTCGGAAAGGACGTTAACCTAGAGGTCCCATGCCTGGATGCGGCATGCATAGTGGGCTTAAATTGGCTTAAATTAACTAGAAATCCTTCCAGCCCACCTGATATAAATTACTGAAAAAAACATCTTAAATCATGCTGGAGAGCCATTATTTTGAGATTTGTCATTATCCCTCACGTGTCTCATCATAGTTCTCGTTTCTTCTTGACTGCTATGATCGAACTAGAAGCTCGAAATTCAAAAGAAGTTAATCTGGTAATCATCATATTTTTTGCAGTATGCATTAAAACCAGGCAGCCCTTAATAGAACTAAATTGGATAATTTCAAAGCCAATCACAAGATCAGCCATATCTGGGAAAATAGTTTGGTCTTTGATCTACTTTCCAAAAAAGAAATTTGAAGATCGGCCTTGTAATCAAATTTTTATCATTTTTCAAACAGGAGTCCTTTTTAGGACACTTGGTATATCCTCCTTCAGAGGGGGATAGAAGCATAAAGAATATACAGTATGAGTGCTGGTTGATGGTTCGATTTCCAGCCCTGTCAAGTCTGGGATCTTTCAAAGGCTTTTGATTGTGTAAACTGTAATCTTTTAATAGCGAAACTGAACGCCTATGGACTTAATTTGGATGTCCTCCAGCTCATAAGAAGCTATGTACAGTAAAACCTGCATATAAGAACCACCCACTTATAGGAACCTAAGGCCTAAAATGTTCTAATTTCACCCCATTATAGAAGAGAAGAACCTATTCATCCTGAAATTCAAGGAAGGTTCTTAGCTTAAAGAAAGTTAAATGTAAACTACTGGTTGGTAATATGTGATAAAATATTTTAAGAAATTTAGCCATATGCAAAGCATTTGTAAACAATTCCTTGTGTGTATATTGTTCTTTAGAAAATTGTCTCATAATAATGATTAGGTGAAACCTTGTTTTCTTATATTTTGCCTAAATTCCCAAAGATCTATAATTAATTCTTTGATAAGAACCTATTTAAGAACCTTGCATCCTGTTTTCAAGAATAGTATCATGTGCATAAGAACCTAAAAAAAAGGGGGATTTCAAAATGTAAGGTTCTCATATGCAGGTTTTTACTGTATCAAATAGACAGCAGATAGTGAAGATAAACAATTCTTTCAGTGATTGGAAAGAAATTAATATTGGAGTACCTCAAGTGTCAGTCCTAGGGCCTTTGGGGTTTTAGATTAAGTTTGTAATTAGTTTTGTTGGCGTTGATTAGCTCATAAGCTATTTTTATATTCTTATGTATTGCCCAACCTCGTTCCCAGGGTGTTCTGACGTCATAAGCTGATCGCGAAGCCGAATGAACACCCTGGTACACTTGGCATCAATCTTGCCAATATATGGCAAGATGCGCCCCATTATGGATTTGCAGTTTGCTAGGCAACGATAATCGAAGAAAAATGGTCGTTGCTCTAGCGCTAATTCTGAAGTATATAAATTGAGAAATTAAAAACAAACACCTTGAGGACCCTATTTTAGCCCTTTTTAAGGTATTTAATCATTAATCCGGGGTTAGCAAGTGCATTTAGTAGGAAAACGAGCACGATCCATTTGGGTGGAAAAAGGGCCTAAGTTGACATTTTCGAGAATTTCCCCCGCAGCTTTGAAAATAGAATGGCTCGTTATTCGGCG
>REGL01000181.1:17502-35665 GCA_004194395.1 Aurelia aurita complex sp. Pacific | reverse complement strand
ATTGATTAAAGCTAAATTCACATCGCTGGAGTCAACCAAATCTGTATACATTTTTTTGGGACACCCGGTACTCACCTGGTAGCTTTTGCCATTCTGGGAAATCCTACGAAAACAACTGAAAGAGAATCAACAGAGATAAGGCCTGCACAAAGGGAGTCTCGGTATTCTATGATCAGCGTATTGTACTTGATTATTGTTACATGTGCATAGATATTGTGTAGTTAAAAGAACAATAATGTGCGTAGTTGTTTTCTCTGTCCTATTCATAGATTACGTCCACTCAGCTCCATTAAATTACTTTAACTTGTTGCAGTGCCAAATTTTTGTTCTTATGCCAGTCTACTCACTCCTTTTAACTGCTCAAAATTAGAAACCTTTGGCATTTAAAAAGCACGCTTTGACTTTTTATTATCCATGAAACAAGGGCAGATTTTGTAATACAATAGCAACAGTTGCTTTTGATTGACACCTCAATTCAAAGCGATTAGCGATTGCAGACAAGAGAAATTCTCTCAATCAATACTTCAAAAGAAGCAAAGCTGCACAGGTTGCCCTGAAACCAGTGAGGCAAACTCTCGTCTTGTGCATGCGAAAGGTGATTTTTGAGAGAAGTTATGTGCTTATAATGAAAGAAGAAGGGTATATTTAAAGATCTGCCTGGCGAATTTTTTTATTTGATTCTGGAGCCGAGTAGAAGGCATTGTAATTCTCACATATTTAGGGCTTAAATGAAACGATTGCAAAACAGCTCCTGAATCAAATAAACAAGATCCGCCAGGCAGAACTTTAGATTTATACTTCTTCTTTTGTTATAAGCACACAATTTTGTTAAAAGCCACCTTTTGCGTGTACGAGATGAGAGTTTGCCCTGCTGATTTTAAGGCAACGTTTGCCGCTTTGTGTTTTGTATTACTGGTTGAGAGAATCTCCTTTGTCTGCAGTTGCTAATCGCTTTGAATTGAGGTGTCAATCAAAAGCAACTGATGCTATTGTATTACAAAATCTGCCCTTGTGCTTGTGCATCCGTGATGTATTAATTCTTGCTATTCTACAGGCTGTTGGCAAAATTCCGGATGAAAGATGTTTGATTGAAGAGTATAGTTGGCTGGCACCAGATGGATCAATCATTGAAGGAGAAGGTAATGTATGAAAAGTAAATTTAATATTAGTTCGAGATAGCCCTTAAAAAATCCCAAAAGACAGCAATACCTGAAGATGATGATAACTTTGATTGCAGCTTAAACAGTAATACAACTACATGTGAAATTAAAAGAATGGGCAATAAAACAAAATTCAAATAACTCATTTGCCTTAAAGAAGTTCCCTTGCTCAAGGATAATATAGTGTAAGAAGGATGAATGCAAACAGAAAATCTGTCTGATTGAATAGCATCAAAGGCTTGGTTGAAGAAACACTTTAGAATTAAGATTCGTTGTTTTAAATTCCTTTGGCTCATTATTTTCAATTCAATTTCAATTCAATTTCATGAATATTCTCAGCTAAGCCTACATGTTGGTCTAATATGAAAAGATCTATAAGTAATACGTATTGTAGGTCATTAAATGATGTATAAAAAATATGAAAAGATGATACAATGTCTACGAAAGAACGTTTACAAGTATATGTATATGAAGAACATCTATGTTACTAAAGGTGCTGAAGAGGACAAATGAAAATAATTCATAACGAGCTTTTGAGCCATTTGTCCTCCACGACATGGTTAATGAAATAAGAGTATATAAAATGCTGTAGTAATAACGACACGATAATTCTATTCAATTTGTTATAATTGCTAATAACTACTAAGAACAAAACAAAGACCAGTTGGGAAGAATATACCGGGTGAGCCAGAAAAAAATTCCCACTTTCGAAAATTCATAGCACCACAAATACTTCATGGATTTGAATGCTTCAAATTCTAGTTAAAAGCCAAAGATCGAAGTATTTTTTTTATTTTTCTCGTCTTGTTACGAGCACTGCAAATATAGGTAAATTCAACTTTACAAAAATTTCATTGTTGCCAAATGACTTAAAAAGGGGCCTAAAACACTTGATGAATCGTTAGGACTCTCCTTACATAGAACAATACACATGGACATCTCACCTCTCTCATGAGTTATAAGACATATTCTCAAACAGAGACTAAAGATTTTCAATCGCACGGAAATAAAGGCGCAGACGATATCTCTCAGCCATGAGAAATTGCATTTTCTCTATTGTTCTGAGCGAGGATTCCTTTATGATTTGATCAAGCATTTTAGGCCTTTTTCAGTCATTTTGCAACCACAAAGTTTTTGTTAACTTGAATTTATTATTTTTCCAGTGCTCGTAAGAAGGTGAGCGAGTGTTCCCGGGGATTCTGTGGGCTGGGGGTGTCTTTTGGCCATGGAGCTGCCGCTTTGCTGCCGGGTGCTGCGAGCTGGGCGTCATTCGGGGGCGCTTGGTGGGTGGGGCTTGGGCCCTGTGGTGGTTGCGGTCATTGCGGGGCTCGGGCTCCGCTTGCTCGGCTCATTCGGGTGATGGCTGGTTTGTGGTTTTTGGCGNGGGTGGGGGGGGCTGGGGCCCGGGGGTGGTGCGGGTGGTGGCGGGGCTGGGGGTCGGCTTGGGCGGCTCGTTGGGGGGATGGCGGGGTTGTGGTTTTGGCGGTGACGTGGCGGGTGTGTGGCCGGGGGCGTTTCTGGTCTGTGGGGTCTTTGGGAATTCTTCGGAAACTTGATGAAAACCTGACGATTGGCGACCCCTTAAGTCTTGTTTTGAGTAAGCCCTTTGTGAACCATGCCACCAGTCATAGGTGACTCACATCCAACCATCTTTACACAAGTTTTGCACCAGTGCATAGTTTTTGTTTTCGTTTTTATTTTTGTTTTATCTGTTTGTTTGTTTTTTTTTGTTCCTTTTTTGTTTTACAGTAATTCACCTAAACTAAGCTGGCGTATGCTAGCGTCTGCCAAAATGGAATGGTACCATGGTACACAAAGTGCTTAATAAGATTGCTGTTAAAGGAATTGTCAAGTGCCGTTCATAGCCAGAACCAGATGACGTCATGTCTATTTCTGCCATGGACGGCACAGAATATTGTATTTGTATATTGTTGAGTTTTAACTGTGATAAAAAAAAGGTGAGAAAGATCACAAAAAATACTTCGATCTCTTGGCTTTCAAGCAAATATTGATTCATTCCAATCCATCCAGTATTCTTGAGGCTATGAATTTTCAAAAGTGGGAACTTTTTTCCGGTTCACCCGGTAGGAAAAGAAATAAAAAAGGAAGTTGAAGAAAGAGGGTTGGGATCCAATGGATTGTAAGGTACTGTAGCCCTACTTTCATACCGAGTGACTCTGAAAAATGTATACATTCTTTGAAACATAGTAATGCAAAAACCACAACACCGATTTGAAAAATTACAACTCCGTTGTCTGACTGTCGATTTAACTCATTTGTACGTTTCGGCATTGAAACTCGTGCCATCCTCAGCTAAAGAAACGAGAACAACACGTGCTTATTTATAGCACTAATTATGAAACAACACGCATAATAACTAAACCTGGTTTGAACTAGGAATTGAAGATGGAATGAAAAACAAATAAACATGACTAATCCCAGGGTCAGAACAAAACAAGGGGTATTGAAGAGTTTTGTGCGTTACGGGACAGCCTATCATGCGGAATTGATAGGCTTTCAAAAATTAATAGGTCAAATTCATTTTTAGCCTTCTCCAGGAATTTAAAATTTTCTTTGTTTATGTTCTTATTTATTTAAAATTTTAAGTAAAATTTTCAAAATTTAGCTTTATTTTGAAAATTTATTCATAATTCAACATGCATTATCTTAATCCCAATGAAGAATTCCAAACGAGCTTCCATTGACTTTTCCCAAAACTATAAGTGATAGGCTCCATCATAGAAAATGGGCTCCATTTAGTCAATGTTTTAAGAAATAGTTTCGTAGAATAATGTTTTTCGTTGCTCAGTCTTATCTGTATTATCAATGATACGGAAACTCTTGAAATGTTATCATGCTTCCTTATCAATGCTGGGTATTAAAAAGTCTAAATCTACATAATTGTGAACAAGCCTTTTTTGGTTGTTTTTGGGCTTATCAAGAAATAAGACTTTCGGCTAATTCTTTCTTTCAGAAGGAAATTATGCACCTAGAAATATGAGAAAAATATTAAAGGGGCTCCGTCGTCAAAATGTAAACAAAACGATGATTTTTGCAGTTTTTGAAGGGTGACATCATACAGGATTTTCATATTTTTTTCAAAATGAAAGTTGCTGTTTGGACATTAATCATTGTACTTCACTAAGGAACAAACCAAACATTCATATCTTCTACGATTGCTCGGATATAAGTGGATTTTTAACGGTCACTTTTTGGTGGCTTGGGTGAAGCCACAAAACAAACTTCAGAAGACAATGGATGAACAATGGATAATTGGTGACACGTGCGAGTTTACGGACTTGTTTACTGTTTGACGACGGAGCCCCTTTAAGTCGAAGTCTCAGTAAAATGATGGATATATAATTTTACAAATTGGTTGCATAAGTAATCCTGCACGATTTTTCAAACAGTGGATACATCTTTGTGACTCACCTGACACACTGTGATCACATGCCTCACTACACAAGGACCCTTGACTTACGCTCATCTCATTGAAGTGAATTGATGTTGTTGATGTCGCTCCAGTAAGGGCCTCATTGCCAAACTCTTCTCAAAACGGCAAAGAATTTCCTGCTGGGAAAAAATCTGTTCCCCAATTCAATCAGGATGCAAGACTTTAAATAACTTGATCTGATGGGCTAATTCTTCTTCAATTTAAAGTTCCCGCCAAAGGCAAACAAACACGCGTTCGATTGAACGGCTGCAACGATCAAATTCTCGAAGTAGCGAGTGAGTCACTTGTAGGTAGGAGTTTTTTGGCTTTAATAGCTGGAAGAAATATTCATCTAAGTACTGATAGCTTGTTTTGCAGTGTAGCGCTTCAGGAAAACCGCTTTTTGCGGCGTTTTAGTGTCGATGATTTTGAGAAAAAAATAGCAGGTGATTTAGGCAATGTCCGTTTCTGGAAATGTATGGCTATGAGTTGTAGTTATAGCGTCCATCAGTCTGTCAATAGCAATAACTACGAACTTGTAATCAGTCTAACATTGCACTTCGTAGCGTCATCATTGGTTTTCTTGTTACAAGTACTTTTATTTTCCCTTTNTCGGATTGGCTAAATCTTCTTCAATTTAAAATTCCCGCCAAAGGCAAACAAACATGCGTTCGATTGAACGGCTGCAACTGGCTGCAACGATCAAAATCTCGAAGTAGCGAGCGAGTCACTTTTAGGTAGGAATTTTTTGCTTTGATAGCTGGAAGAAACATTCATCTAAGTACTGATAGCTTGTTTTGCAGTGTAGCGCTTCAGGAGAACCGCTTTTTGCGGCGTTTTAGTGTCGATGATTTTGAGAAAAAAATAGCAGGTGATTTAGGCCATGTCCGTTTCTGGAAATGTATGGCGATGAGTTGTAGTTATAGCGTCCATCAGTCTGTCAATAGCAATAACTACGAACTTGTAATCAGTCTAACATTGCACTTCGTAGCGTCATCATTGGTTTTCTTGTTACAAGTACTTTTATTTTCCCTTCGGAAGGGACGTTAAACTAGGGGTCCCGTGTCTGGATGCGGCATGCACAGTGGGCTTGAATTAGCTTTAAGTAGCTAGAAATTCTTCCTGCCCACTCAAAATAAATTACTGAAAAAAATTCTATTATTATTTGAAGTAGAGTTAATATTTTAGATTTAATTTGCTTTATAGACAGAAAATCAGACTACCTATCAAGTTCTATGCCATCACCAAGACTCAGAGACCAACGTGAGATTGGTATCGATACTGGGGAGCTTCCTTGGAATGAAACCATCAACCTCCCGATTCAGGCTATGAGCTTATCTGCAACGGAGGACATCGGTACTGACCCTATACCCCTTGAATTGGCCAACGAAAGAGTAGGAAACGACGAACCAGATGCTCCTCCGAAGCAAATGGAAATCATCATTACAACGGAGGACCGTATGATGGACGAAGAGGAGGCAAAAGTTAGACGCTCGCCCAGTGCAACAAGTCTGGTTTCCAAGAAATCGACTGACAGCGGGAAATCAGAACGTGGAAGTAAATCAGCAAATAGTGGAGAATATTCAGATTCTGATCGGTCAAGAGGAGAAGATTCAGGACATTTGTTGCCAACAAGCAAAGCTAAAAGATCGAAATCATTTTTGCAGAAACAAGGGGATAAATTGAAAGCCAAGTTTAGTATAAGGTCAAAGAAAAAAGCAGGTGAGTAAAAGTCTCTACATGTACTTTAGTTCAAAATGAAACAGGGTGTCTTAGGGCCTGTTTATGTGAGGGAAAACACCTCACCTGCCAGACCAGGGGCTGACAGGCGAGGTAAATTTCAACCACTGTTTATATGACATTTTTTACCTCGCCTGTCAGCCCCTGGGCTTATAGGCGAGGTGGAGTAAAATCATTCGTCCGTGAAATCAGAACGAATTAACCAATGGGAGTCAACGAACAAAGCCAATGCACCTCACCATACCGGTAGTGTTTCTTTTATATGGAAAAATTTCACCTGAGATTCCACCTCTGGTGAGGTGGAATCTCACTATACCCATGGTGTTGCATTTGTCATATAAACGCGAAATGAAAATACAAAGGATTCTATGGGAAGATGGAATCTCGCCTGTCAGCCCTGGGTCTAGCAGGTGAGGTGTGTTTTCTCAGGTGAGGTGTGTAGGCCCTTAAAACTTGGTTTTTGTTGTTGATTCAAATGTCAAAATATAGTAATCAGAGGGCTCTTAATTGAAAGAAATAGAAATAGAGTTACGAAAAAGGTACCATTTTGGTTTGATGAACGAGGATAGATAATGTTACAATAGGATCCGCTATTTCTTGTTGACACCCACGTATAAAGCGATTAACGATCGCAGACAAAGTAATTTTATGCCTGGTTGGTCAAGTCATTAACAAGAACAATGCAAGCCGCAAAAGTTGCTGCGAAACCCAGGTAGCTAGCCGACTCGTTGTGCATTGCAATCCAAAGAAGAAGGGTATATCTAAACTTCTGCTTCAGGGATTTTATTTGTTTGGTTCAGAAGCGGATTGACAGGCGATTCAATTCTCCTATCTTTTGGGTGTAATTAAACACTTACTATTTGGCTCCTGAACCAAACAAATAAAATGCCCGAGGTAGAAGTTTAGATATATCCTTCTTCTTTGGATTTATGCTCATGTTTGCTCTTAAAAACCATTTCTGGAATGGTTTCTGGAACGAGCGAGCTAGCTACCTGGGTTTCAGAGCAATTTTGTGGCTTGCTTTGTTTTTGTTTATGCCTTGACCGACCAAGCATAGAATTCCATTTGTCTACAATCGCTAATCGCTTTGTACTAAGGTGTCAACCAAAAGTAGTGGATCCTTTTGTAACCTTATCAGTCCTTGTTGGTTTGATGTCGATAAAATGTCAAAAATATGGTACACACTAGGGGTCTTAAATAGAAGGGATGAAGATAGAGTTACGAAAAAGGTACCATTTTGATCTTTTATGTTGCGCAGTTCTTGTGTTATGGACTAAAAACGAACTTTTCGAGCGCAAGAAATGTTCTAATTACATGATGAATACTTAATGAATTCGACCTATTGCTCAATGACGATAATGGGAAATTTGATTAACAGAAAAGGCTTCTGGTGATAGTAAGAGTGTGGAAAGAATATTCTGAAATTAAAGTAGCGTGGGGGCATCTTGTTGGCTTTGGAAAGATTGGTGGATATTATGCCAATATTAGGGGCCGATTACATGGAGCGGGCTAGCCCGTTTAACCGAGATGAAGGTTTTCAGCCGGGATCCCGGGGTCAATAGAACTTACAATGCTTCGTATATTTTCGATTATATGGCAAGCGGGCTGACCCGGTTAGCCGAGATCCCATCTGCTGCCTACCGGGCTAGCCCGGCAAAACGGGCTGAGAGTTGCACATTTTTCTCATGTAATCGATTTCAGACCGGGCTGACCCGGCAAAGCGGGCTGAGAATTCTGCAACACATGCGCTTTATGAACGGATTATACTATCATGGTGCCAAATATTTTACAGCCCGGGCTGGCTTTCTCCATGTAATCGTTCAGATCATCTCAAGCCTCTTAGGAGAGCCAGCCCGCTGAACCGGGCCAGCCCGTTCCATGTAACCAGGCCCTTAGCCTTCGTGAGACAAAACGGAAAAAATCAAGCCCAAGGTCGAAAGCAGTGACTGAGCTTGCTCAAGAACTTAAGCGCCATCTTGTATTCCTTGTTGACGGGTAATACGGGAAATTATTGCCCTTCTCCTCGACCAGTAAAATTCGTTATCGAGATCTCTGCCCTGAAGATCGGGTAATAAAAGGATATAATGCTTAAATCAGAGAAATTTTTGTTTAGGTACAGAATGAATCTGTGCCAAAACATGGTACAAATGGGACAAGTGCACTTGGTCTCCATTTTTATGTGAACCTTTTAGAATACTGAGCCGTGCATAGATATTTGGACCTCGCATATATGTTGTTGTTGTTGTTGTTGTTAGATTTATTTGATATCGATTATTTACATCTAGCTTACTACATTCAATTTTAGTATGTACAAACCAACCTAATCTAAATCGATAAAGAATTTTGAATTAATTGTATAATTAAATAAATTTACACAAATAAATATTTTTACAGTCTTTTACTAGTTTATAGGAGCAGATAAAGCTAAACTTTTGAGACATACTGGCAAGCATTGCATATAATAGTTAATAATGAAGATTCTTTGAGATTAATTTGGCATATTTTTTCGAAATCTAACCTTGACGTATTTACCAGGGAAAGGCAGTTATTTGTACTTGCATTTATCTTTTTGCAGCTAAACAAAATATATTTGAGAGCGAATTGTACCAGAGATCAGACAATACACGTGAATGGTTGCAATATATCGAAGAAAAAGCAAAGGAGACATTGAATGTTAATGATTATACAGCTCTTATGAAGCGAATCAAAGACGTATGTATTGCTTTACCATCCATTGTATTTCTTATGACATGAAGTACACAGCAGCCACCTATACTATTGCCAATGGGGGCACACTGTGAATGGCCGAGCGGCTTATGCAGTTTCCGTTAGGTGATTGAAGTTAAGCGCGGTCGTTTGAGATCAAAATCCGCATGGGTGACCTTCCAGACGCCTGATCAAACAACTCATTTCGCCGTCCTTCGGAAGGGATGCTTAACTAGGGGTGCTTAACTAGGGGTTCCATGTCTGGATGCCGCATGCATAGTCGGCCTAGAAATAGCTAGAAATCCTTCCAGCCTATCTAGAATGAAATAATGAGAAAAACACTCAGAGCATGCACATACGGGGAGATAAGTCCAATATTTCTGGGTCAGAATATTTCCGATAGTGATATTGTTGAATCTAAATAAATTGAAATTAGGGCCATGGCATGGTTATATTTATATTTTTAGGTTTCTAGAGGCAATCCTGATCTCAATTTGCACTGTTTCAGGATGCTTTCTGTTCATTTACAGATGTCTAAGCATAGAATGAGCTGAAATGTTAGGGTTGGAATGGAGCTGAACTGATATTTTTGGATTGCCTGAAAATTTCTCCTACTGACCCCCCCCCCCCACATCTGTGTCTGTGATGAGTGTCCCCCAGGGTACTATCAGGTGCACAAAAAGATTATCCAATTCTGACATGCCAGGGTAAATCGTACACAAGACTGATTGATGATTGTGTCTTTGTCAAAATTGGTCTGTATCAAAACTGGATCCCGACATATAGAGTTATAAGCGATTTCTTGAAAATAGTGAATCTGAAAATCGATCGAAATACATCAATAAGATTTTCCAAAGACTGAACTTGAAAGTATAAAGGGAAACTGCTTTTATCAATACAGTTTAAATTAGGAGAAGGTTTATATTTATGAAAATAATACTAACTTTGCACAAGCATGCTACGATCGTTTGTGTAATCCATTTCAAGATTCCAAATTCTTGTTAGAAAATATGATCAATGTGTATCAAGGGATTCTGTTTGAAAATTATAATTTCAAAATAGCTGTAAGGATCAACGTATTTGGTGATTTCACGTTGATCTTTACAGCAGTTACTGGTGAGTTACTAACTTATTTCATTCCTTTCAGGTTTTGAGATTAATTCGGTTTTCTCTTACAGGATTTAGCAGTTTTTCTCTTGTTACAGGTTTAGTTTGGTTGTTGTTTTTTTACAGGAGTTAACAGTCTTCTTTCTACTGATTTCGGTGTTTTTGCTGCGTTTATGGGTTTAATATGATGAGTCCGTTATTTAAGGCTATTTTCAAATTTTGTACCACGAATCATTTGTTTACATAATTATAATTTCATGAAATAACTTGCTTATATCATTGGAGAATATGTAGAGACTTCCTTCAATCGTGCATCAGTTCTTTTGATTTTTATTAAAACGAATTTGCCGATAAATTATTTCCTATAAAATATCTGAAAATTTTGATGAAATGTGTCCGTTCGTAATGATGAGAGATCGCAGCATACACGCATCAAATGCTTTACTATTAAAATGCTTATTTATGAAACTGAAATAATAAGCTAGGGAATGTGTTTTCTCTTTTCAGTATCTCGAAAAAGGTGACATAGAACTATTTGCAAGCAATATTCTGGAAATACTTGATTCTCCTGGAAAATCTGTGTTACTAAAGGATATCAGGTAGTTATCAATTGTTTGTTGTTGCTTTCTTCGTCTTACTTACATCGAAGTGAATTAGCGACGTTACATTATTCTTTTAAGAATCAATAAATGCTTTTCTTTTATAGAAGTTATGGCCTACAAATTTTGAATGCTATGTGCATACTAACCGGTTTTGTGTTGTACATGAAAATATAAAGCCCGACGTCTTGAAAGTACAGACCAAGCTTGGCGATACTTTGAACCAACAACCTCCATTCTGTTCTGTTCATTGTTTCTTCATTAAAGGGCATGTATCGTGAACCTGATTGGCTAATGTAATACAATTATCTCTTTTGTTTAGTACAAAGCACGGAACCGAGGCTGCATTTTTACGGCAGTAAAAATTCATGAAGCAGAAATTAAAAGTCACGAAACAATGGAATTCCACTCCAAGCTTCTTTGTTGTATCAACCAACTGTTATCGCGATATATGCCCTTTAAGTTGATGTAAAGACATCCCAGTTAACTCTTTCAAGACATCCTGCTATCCTGTTCTTTGCCTGCCTCATCTTTTTGTCCCATCTACCCTACCTATCATAATATATTTTTTCTATCCCACTAGCTCGTATTGTATGTCCGATCTAATTGCATGTAGATCTAAATAGTGCATTGTAAATTATGAATAAACTGTCAACATTAAGTTAAGCCTTTTAGTCAGGCAACGGAGTTGTAATTTTTCAAATCGGCTACATAGCTTTTATTTAACAATTTCTTAAACAGCGGATACATTTTTGATTCACCTGGTGGGACTCTCCGGGAGGGGGGAGGGGGAGGGTCACTACCATATGTACCAGTACGGAATGTGCCATTTTGTGGGGTACCTTTTTTCAGGCTGAAAATAAATTTAAGGGTGTCATTTTTGGTAACATCACAAATGAACATAAATTTTGGGGTGTCCTTTTGGAAGAAAATCGCTTCAGGGTATTGAATTTGATCTAATTTAAGATACTTGGTTAGAATTTCGAATTTGGTCATAATTTTAGGATATCTATCTTAAATGACCCGTAAATTTTGGGGTATGGTTTTGAAAAATTCATAAATTTTAGGGTATGATTTTACAATTCAAAATGGGACACCCCCGTCATCCGCCTATTGATGTCACCCCTACCCTCCGGGTAGGACTCATTTACATCTTACGTGTTTGTGAAGCTTGTAGGAGATATCCTTTGCTTATATACTTATTACATTCATTAAGTTTGTGATATTGACACTTTTGTCCATGCCTCAAAATGTTTTTCTATTGTTTTAACTAGCGAGCGGAGAAAGGTCGAAAGAAGTATTATCATGAATGACCAAAATCGAAGCATAGGCGTTTTGTAAAGTGTTACTCTCAGCATAATTTTGCCAATCTTTCCTTTTGCAGGACAATTGTATTCCCACATGACATTGGTCGATTTGACGCTCGTGTTTCAAAAAGAGAAATGGACACCATGATTGCCAATGGCTACGATCTCGGTCGTAAGTCTATTCTTCAGCTGGTTTATGTATTTTGCTAGATATACCGGATGTCTCAAAAAAGTACCCACTTTTGACCGAACTTAGGGAACAAAACCATAAACTTCCGGGATTTTTTAGCTTATAGCTATATTTTTCGATCTTCAACTTAAATGCACATACCTTGCATTTCGAAATCGTCCACCAAACATCGGAGATATGAGTTCACAAGGTCAAAATTTGGAGTGCACCTGAAACCAGAGGTTTTGAGAAAGGGCCTAGCCATGCTTTAACATCACATAACATTTCGCAAAAGAATTTTCAATTTTGAACTTTACCTTTTATTTTTGAAAAGAATTAAATCTTGTATCACTTCAATTGTTCTCGGGATGACTTTTCTTCTTAGGAATCGGTCCGTGCATTGCGTTCCATCCCAAGTGTTTTGTATCAAAGACAAGGAAAAGGAGCACATGCACGCTTAGTTTGGAGGTGTGGCACGACTTTATCATTCTTATCATATTTTGATTATATTCATTAAATCAGGGCCATACCCATGTGTCTTTTATTTCTCAAAAGCAAAAAAAAAATGAAACTAAAGTTTACATGTGCTTTGGAAAATGTCCATGATACAAATCATGGCTAGGCCCTTTTTCAAATTCTCTGGTTTTGGGTGCACTGTAAATTTAGACTTTGCAAACTTGTATCTCCGGTTTTTGGTGTATGATTTCTAAATGCAAGGTAATGTGCATCTAAGTTGCAGATTGGTACATTTAGCTGTGAACTCGGAGAATAATGATATCTTATCGTTTTGTTCCTATTTCCAGTCAAAAGGGGGTACTTTTTTCTGAGACACCCCGTAGGTTAAATCGATTGATTGATTGATTGATTGATTGATTGATGAATTGGTTAATTGGTTAATTGGTTAATTGGTTAGTTGCTTGGGTTGAGAAAAGGCTGCAACTCAAGGTTTTAGAAAATTTTCTATCCAAGATTCTAGCGACAAGATGAAAGAAGTGGCTGTCATCGAGGAATTTTTCTCATTTTGCTCAACCGGGAGAAGAAATGACTAATCCACTGTGAGCAAAAATATTTATGTAGCTTTTTTCAAACTCCTGCAAGATTAAAGTTAGCTGATGAAGCTAAGTAGAGGCCTACGCACGTAATTGCTCCCCTAGTGAAAACATATGCATGCACGTATCGATATCATCAAATACAATAGGCTAATTTTAGACCTGCATATGCAGCTCTTGAGTTAGCTATTTATCTCCGTCAACTATCTTTGAAAACCCAATTAAGCGAAATTGGGCCAAAATTTCCTACCCTTGACGCCGCCAAAATGCACAGTGGGCCAAAATGGCGATTTTGCAGACATTCGTGGATATCTGCCAGGAAATAAATGTTACAGGAGCAGTTGGTAGCTCATTTTCAACGTATGAGAAGGATAAATCAAATGGATCACAAAAAAATTAAAATTTTCATATTTAGGGGGGCTGGAGCCCGACATTCTAATTTTAGACCCTGAGCCAAAAACCTCTTTTATACTCCTCGGTCTCAATAAAATTAGCAATGGTGACTGATGGCTCTTTTCAACATATTCTGTTGGAACAATGAATAAAGTTGAATATTTCTCCACATTTAGGGGACCGGGACCTATATTTCAGTTTTAGGACGTCTAACCAAAAGTCTCCTTTCTGTTACATTTCAGTATAAGCCTAAGCTATGTAGGAGGTTCTTATGAACATAATATTACCACAATATGACCCAGCGGATGCTCCTTGATTAAAATATTTTGTAGTATTCTGAAAAAATGGGCCTTGTCTCAATATCTTTTCTTGGGACACCCAAAATGTCCCAAAAAAGGCCTTTCCCCCCTTTTTATTTGAATTTTGCGAGGAGAAACAAAATGAAAGCTTCAAAAATAAACTTATCATGAGCTTCTCTTTCAGAAAATGTATTGGTGTTGACGTCTCTCCTCGTACTTTTGGAAATATTCTCCATTAAAGTCAAATTTTGCCCTCTGAGTGAGACGACAAATCTGACAAAGTGTCTGAAGAAAATTGTTGCTGTGGTAAAAGTAGATTTGAAAAGACATTTTCATCTTGCTTTTCAATAAACAATGACTATTTACATTCTGGTAATGCCGATGAAACAATCTGCAAGCCATTTTCCTAGCCGAGAAACATTTATCCACATTCTTTGCCACTAGAATGCTGGGTGTAAAATTTTTAAAGATTTTGTCCAATTTACTCAGATTCAAAAATCTATAACTCTGTCATAACACAAGATAAATGAAAACTTTAAAAAGCACACGAAAGCCCAATTATTCAGCTTATTAAAACTGCATAACAACCAGTGATTTAGAGAATTTCAAAATTTTCGAATGTCTGCCTCTAACCCACTGTGAAAGTCTTTATTGTTTGATTGGTAATGCGCCTCTGTTAACATTTTCCTTTACCTTGAAAGTAAATGGTCAAAACTCTGGGAAGCATAATGGAATATATTTCCGCATACAAGATGTACAGGGCAACAAAGAAACATACTGCTAATCTTCTTTATCTAACTTCAATGTAAAAAATTGACAATAACGAATTACTTAAAAGACACTACGAACGAGCTACCATACAACATTGCAAGAACGATACCAGGGGGAGCAAAAGATCATGATTACCCCCTGGTCGTTACATGAAGGACATAAATCTAAAATGCAACTAAATATACAATTACGAAATTCTACACATAAATGATTTTTACGGTTGGCAGGATATCGGTCGCATATTTCTCGTAAAAAGACTAATGTTGCAGTGTTTACTGCCTCAGAGTTATGAATCAGTGTTAGCAAGCCACAAAGCAGTTCAAAACACATCAGTGGAACGACTGGTGATCTACATTTAGTTTGTGATAACAATGAATAGCAACGAAATAGTAATAAAGACCAATTCTCCATTTCAGCGCAGTTGCAAGGTAGCACAGGTAACTAAACTAAAATTAAACTAAACTGAAAGTAAACTAAACTACCGAGTGTCCCAAAATGATGTATTATCGTTTGGTTGCTTATATGTCCATAGCCGATGAACTGATGTCTTCATATTGAAATGAAGATCGATAAACCTTCTAAAATTCAAGCCTTATATGGCATGAAAAGAAACGGCCTACTTTCCCAGTCAATATTTGGGATGTGATGCAAAAGGTTGAACTTATATGTCGTTCAGAGAGTATATGTCGTTCAGAGAATACGAATTCAGTTAATACTATGAGTTCAGAGAATACGAATAGGAGTCCAGCCTTTTGTATCACATCTAAAATGTTGACTGGAAAAATAGGCCATTTCTTTTTATGCTATCTAAGGCTTGAATTTGAGCAGGTTTATCGATCTTCTTTTCGATATGAAAACGCCGTGGTAAAACGGCAACCAACATCTTAAAATTCAATTTAGCCTTTAGGCAATCAATTAAAACAAAGTTTTTGAAAATCGGTTCATTGGTTATGGACATATAAGCAATTAAACAATAATACATCATTTTAGGACACCCGGTATAACTTTAGCATATCAAAGTTAAAGAAATAAAAGATATCTTAAATAAAATAAATCCAACTGAGTGAAATGCATTACAATTTACTCAACAAGGCTCATTCTTTGCAATTTATATGAACATAAAAGGAACAGAAAACACAATGATACGAGGTGAGCCAGAAAAGAGTTCTCGCTTTCAAAAATTCATAGCAAGAAGAGGACTTGAACATAGGGCTCAAATCTTTAAAAAGGTCGGTGTAAAATTATATTACAAATTTCGTTGAAGTAAATGGTGCGTTTTTTTTCTGTGAATCTGCCATGGAAATTTATTGATATCTTGATAAGTTTCAAAGTGGAGGCATTTATTAAATTTGAGGCTATGACGTCATCAAATTTCCAAATCCTAAACTAGAAAAGCTACAGACTTCTGCTTGCCACTATATTGTAGACATTCATAAACTATGGTTTCCGTGAAGGTTATATCATTTTTCCTGTATTGGTTTTGAATTTACGATGATTTAAATTTTTACACAATTTTCCATGAATTTCTTCAACAATAATTAAATTGCCGCCATTTTGCAAAAATTCAAGATATCAAACGGCAGATTTCAGATTTATAGCAAAGTACCATCAGTTCGTTTCAAGCCATTCAATTAAAAGAAAATGTCAAAGAATTTTACACGCACCTTTTTGAAGATTTAAAAGATTTGAGCCCTATGCTGAGTACTTAGCAGATTTGAAAGCTTCAAACTGTCAGTAGAGCCGAGAGATCAAAATATTTTTGTGATTTTTCTCGCGTTTTTATGAACATTCAGAATATTGGTAAATTCATATTTATGATTTGATCAAATGGTTTAGGCCTTTTTCAGACATTTTGCAACCATAAATTGTTCGTAAGTCAAATTTACTTATATTTCCAGTGCTTATTAACCTGATACACAGCCCACTGAAAGGACTTTTTTCCTTTCGGTGGGCTGTGTATCAAGCTAAGTGCTTATGAGAACGAAGAAAAATCTCAAAAGTGCTTCAATATCTCTGCTGTTCACCAGAATTCGATCCAGTATTCTTGGTACAAACAATTATTAAAAATTAGAATTTTTAATGGCTCACCTGGTATATACATAATGTACTTTATAAAATTTACACTGCCAGCCCTAAAAAGCAACCAATGGATATTGTGTTTCTATTTATATTTACCTATGAATCTCTAATATGCTTTCAAATCCTTCATTAGCACTAAGGTAGATTCCTTATCGATCATTATAACCTAAATTTTTTCACAATTCAATAGATATCCATATATGATGCAGCGTTTGGTATTTTCATGCTTAAAAGCAAAATATAATTGAGCTTTTTTAACCCATTAGAATCACCAATCCTTGATGGACAGTTGTCAGAACAACCACCAAAAAGAACTCTCGTGACTGCAGTGCAAGGTTTGTTTTTCTGTTTTCTTTTTGTACCGGGTGAGTGGAAAAAAAGTTAAAGCGCTTGGCGGGCTTTAGAGTAAAAAGTGCATGGCCGATATTCAAAACTAACATGTCAATCTATCGTTCGAATGCTTACTTAGATGTGAAATTTGTTTGGTAAAATCACTCATCTCTTGGACCCAAAAATAACATGGTTAATGCATCTTTCGTTCGATTTGATAGCTTGGAAGGGACTTCAGGTACCTGCTATAATTGCATGTTGGCAATTTTGATGCCTTGATCATTTTCAAAATTATACCGCGTTTTTCTCTTTCGGCTAGGATGCTAGTTATTAATCAATACCTTAAAAGATGTGTTGACAGTTTTTTCAACCTTTTTCAGACAAAAGTGGAAAATTTCAACTGAAGTCTAAAACAGAGGCTGAACTGCTTGAGAAAGAAAAGGAGGAAAAAACGAGAAAAATATCGAAGAAGTACGCGAAACAACGTTCGATTTTAGAACGCGAAACGACAATGCAGAGATACAAATCATTCAGTAATGTGCCACGTCCTTCTAAAGAACATACACATTCATGGCATTACGATCCAGACGAAGTAATCGACAAAGATTTAGATTATATACCAACGAAAGATACGCCATTCGATCCTGATGAACTGTATTCTAAAGTCGACAAAAGTCAAATACGTGGTAAACTGGATGGTGTATTTACTAATGGATCCGGCATCTCGGTGGACCCTTCCCCGCAGAGCGGTAAAGAACGCGCAATGTCGGATATTGTAGAAGATCAGGAGTACGCTGTACCGGATATTAATAGAAATATTACCAACAATGGAGATGTTATAAATGAATATGATGATGATGATGATGATGATGATTATACGCCGATAAAACCGATATTAGATAGTATGAAGAGGCCCCCGGAGATTGGGTTGGAAAATAGCAAGCCCCGTGAAATTACAGTGGCTATTCCAAAGGAAGGCAAATCACTCGGTAAGTTTGAATGGTTTTACTACAAAAGTGCA
>REGL01000181.1:0-10924 GCA_004194395.1 Aurelia aurita complex sp. Pacific | reverse complement strand
TTTGCATCTCTCTGAAGTTCAAGAGTTCATCTTCAAAATAGCACTTTCATTTTGGGAAAAATAGTGGAAAATCTGTGTGATCTGTGTGATATGGCCTGTCAAAAAGTCTGCAAAATCGTCGTTTCGAAAGAATTTTGTTTACTTTACGTGACCCAGCCCCTTTAAGCATATAGCATATAGGATTTAGTTGTAGATAGTGTGTAAATTCGAAGAAAATATGATTTATTTTGATTAATGGGTTAATTGTATGATCAACACGGACAATATTTTGTATGGAACGCTCCGTTGGTACTACGATGATAGATAGATTGAGAGAAAATCATGTTAGATCTAGATCGCTTTGTATGTCTGTAGTCTTATTACATTTCTTCTCAGTTTTGGCTCGCAACTTCGAAAACTTTTTTACCTCCTTATATATTGAATTGAATTGCTGACAGAAATTCGCCTTTCCGTCAGGTTCGTGATGGTACGGATGGTACAATGAGAATGCAGCACTTTGAAAAGTTTCGATCAAATCTCGGCGCTCCTTGGTTGAATCGTTTGAATTCTCGTACATTAGTTTTGTGTTCGTTTTCGCATAGCTTCTATGTAGATTGAGCGAAAAGGTTTAGATCAAATATATGCATTGGAGCGAAGTTTATGAAGAATTGTAACCAGTCTAGCATGTCTGTACCTTTTTGCTTGATGGTGATTCATTTTGTCTTGTTTTTGTCACCAATAACGCAAAATAGGTTATTTCAAGTTTTGTTTAAGGTAGGTACTGGGCCTTGTATTCCAAAACCGTAAAGGGTTGATTTGCAATTTAAAAGCTTCCAAAGGAAACTTGTGAAGGAAGTTTTTAGCATCTTTATGTATGTTTGTAAAAAATAACAGTTTGGCCTTTTCAAAATTCATAATATCTGGAAATCATAAAGAAGCAAGTCTGGAATCTGGATCAAAAGTTAGCTAATTGCAAAAAACGGTTATACATCCTATTAAGAATTTACAAGGCAAATCACCCGAGGGGCGTAATAACTCTGCGAAAATCTCGCACACCTTTGGCAAAAATCCTTTGTTTTTTAGAAAACTCCGTTAAAATTCCTCCTATCGTTTTATAAAATCTCTTACGCCTTTTATGCCACGGGGAGCAGCAGAATGTGGCCACCCTGTAGCCATTACATGGAAAAAGAAAGAAGCAGTAGATTTGAGGCTATTACATGCACATGAGTCAACTTTTTTGGCCAATATTATATTTGTAGGCTGAAAGGGATCACATGATTGCTGATGATATGGTCGTAGTTATCGCTATTGAAATACTGCCGGACGCTCCTAACTACGACTCATAATCAAACGCCATTATTTTGAAATGACTATGACTGCCTCGTTTCGATAAGGGCCTAGGCAGAAGAGCACAAACATTTGTAGTTTTAAATGGAACACATTGATTTGAAAAATTCACAATGAATCAGTTAATGCTTTGCGAAAGCAGCAAAATAGTACATACGTACAAGATTTGATATTGTTGCCAACTGTTTTTATCGTATTCTTGTTCGTAAGACTTTGTTCTGTCCGGCCAAGCTCCTTGAAACTCTGCTTTAAGCTTCGAGTTTCCGTTGGTCAACATCAATCAATCGAATTTGCAGAAATTCTAATGGCGTTGTATTTTGTTGTATACTTTGTACCAGGGAGATTAAATTTTAATATGGCATTGCGGTGTGAAACCTTTCTTCTACGAAGGCGTGCTAAGACACAGGAATAGAAGGAAGATATATTCAAATAACGCGAGGCATTTACATCAGCAAGAGGAATCAAAACAAAGAAGAAAACAAGGCAAGAAAACAAGACGAAGATCAAAACAAGGTAAATAAATACGTAATTAAGATATCCGTGTCCTAACACCCTTGGTGTCCTTCGAGGAAGTTTCGTAATTTGATCGAAAATGACGTCATGACGCTTGGTTCCTTTTGGGAAAGTGTGGAGGAGGAATGACTCTTCCGTAAACGCAAAACGGAAGGGAATTTTTAATGACAATGATATAAATGTCATGGCGCTAGGATATATCGGCCCATGTCCCTCAAAATCTGTGGATCAGTCCAAGTTAGACCAAGCAACTTGCCCTTTCAGAGAGAGAAAGAAACTTTGGGAAAGACGAAGAGAAGAGACGTTTCCTTTCCCTCTTTTTTCCTTTCTGGCTTCCTGTTAGTTCGTTTCATCGGTTTCATTATTTCCAGGGATGGCGCCAGCGGGGGTGCTAGGGGAACAGGAGCCCCCCAAAATTTCACTCAGCCCCCCCATCGGCACTTAAATTTTCGACAATTTCTACGCACTGTCGGCATTTTCATAACCTAAACCTCTAGATTTCTTTGCTGCGTTGTCATCTCAGTGAACTTGAATTGAACTCGTTCAGAAAAAATTTCTCACTGTCGGCACTCTGGCAGTATTTGCCCCNGACGAAGAGAAGAGACGTTTCCTTTCCCTCTTTTTTCCTTTCTGGCTTCCTGTTAGTTCGTTTCATCGGTTTCATTATTTCCAGGGATGGCGCCAGCGGGGGTGCTAGGGGAACAGGAGCCCCCCAAAATTTCACTCAGCCCCCCCATCGGCACTTAAATTTTCGACAATTTCTACGCACTGTCGGCATTTTCATAACCTAAACCTCTAGATTTCTTTGCTGCGTTGTCATCTCAGTGAACTTGAATTGAACTCGTTCAGAAAAAATTTCTCACTGTCGGCACTCTGGCAGTATTTGCCCCCCTAGCATTTCTTCCCTGGCGCCATCTCTGATATTTCTTAATACCCAGGGCATGGCTAATTTACCATAGAGCCATGACATTTAACCAAAAGTAAATTCGGGTTCTTGCTGCGACAAATCTGACCTCACATAATAGAACCAGACAAGGTTTGACGAAAATACAGAAGATTTAACGAAAATAAACAACCTTTAGCAGCTTATTACAATTCAAGAAGCATTTATCAAGATACTGAAAGCGGTACGTAGCAAATTCAGAGACATTCATTGGCATAATTGCAAGATTTCTTTGCGAGAATGAGACGGGCCTATTTACCTTATTCGCTGAATTCAAGGCAAAATGGAAGAAGGAACCACAGAAAACCAGAATCAGACAGAAACATTCCGGCTGCTTTCTTCAGTTTAGTTGTCAGTGGGATTTTCGCAGTGGCAATGGCTGAACCGAACTGGTTAACAATAAAGGGTGGAAAGTGTGACAAACAACATATTGGGCTGTACCAAATATTTGGTGTTGGACATCACACAGCAAAGGAGATGCAGGGTAAGGGATTAGATTGGAAACCTTTGTTTTGGTTCCTGACCTAAGTGTGTCAATAAAGGAACTTATTAGTCAGCCACAGAGTCAAATTGACCTTAGGTAGTGTACTGATCATTCTCCGGTTGACTAAGCTTAGTACCTTATTTATAAGGTGTAGCATGGGTGATCATAAGGGGATCATAAGCGACCAGGAGCTAAGATGAGTGCAAAGTCAGTGCAATAATGCAGGCGCGGATCCATTGCTAGGGGGGGGGGGAAGGCCCCCTAAATGGCAAGAGTTCTCTTAAAAACTATTGTCTTTTATGAATAAATGAATAAGTTTCCAACTTTTACTTCCTAAAATGACTATAGCACAGCTACAGGATAACTCAGTAACTATAAGCCAGTAGAGTACCGTCGCCCTGAATGGGTCTAATCACAAATAGAATTGATTTTCTTATTAAAGTGCATGCCTCTTAGGGCCTCTTCATATGGAGAAAGTTTCCCCGGCATTTTCCCGGTGAAGCGGGATTCCTGTTCAACCGAGATCTCGCCTCATATAGCTTTATCACATGAAATAGAACGAGCGTTCACATGAGAAAACATTCCCCCGCTAGCCGAGATCTCGCCTGAACTCTACCGGGATCCCGCCTAGCCGAGGAAATATTTTTCCATATGAACACATTTTCCCAGCTAGGCGGGGAAACTTCTTTTGTTTATCGTTAATCCTTTCAAATTCTTTGGTGTCAGAAACAAAGCGCTATTGTTTTATTTCCCCGGCTTGCGGGGGAAACTTCTCTCATATGAAAGGTCGAGGACTATTACCTCGGCTGAGCGAGTTTCCCGGTGAAACGGGAAAATGCCGGGGAAACTTTTTCCATATGAACAGACCCTTAGAAACATGTCTTTATGAATACAAACTTTGTTTCCTTGCCAACCGTTATTTCGAGGCAAAATATATTTTAGTCTCATCTCCTCTTGAAACTGAGAAAGGATAGGATAAAGTGATAACTGAAGAAAGCCAAAGGAAAACTATGGAAAAAGGAAGGTTTTTGAAACATTCTAAAAGTTTCTATTGAATACCAAAGGGTCTACCCAATTTTGTACCTGCTTGCATTGGTTGTCAAAATGATAGGAAACTGTTTGTGGCTGTAGGGGGGAGATAAAATTTGGGGGGTTGCTCGATAAAAATCCATTGTTTGAGAAGATTTTACCTGACTTGAGGCTGATTTCTGCCCTGATTATGGCTGATTTTTGCGAATTTTTCCGACGTTGGTAGGGATGTAACGCTATCTGTTATGAAATAGGTTTTTGCACAGCCCCTAATTCAACAGCTCCTAATGAAATGGGTTTTTGGACAGCCACCAAGGGATTCCCCTGAAATACACCAACATCTTGCGTGCAAAAGATATTTTGTGTCGCATGTACATATTTTCCATAATGACACTGTTTTTATTTTCTGAAATGGATGGCAACTTAGTCTTCTTAACTACTTGTTATTTGTATTTATATATATTGCAATTTTTCTTGACTGGAATTTAGGGTTTGATTTTCTGAAAGACTTTTCCAATAGAAAACATGTGCCTCCACTCCACATCAATCAGAAATAACAGCCTGTACAAAAATACAAGGCTAAACTTGGCCTTGTACAGGCCAAGTTTTAGCCTTGTAGAGGGGATTATGACCTTGTTATGACCTTGTACTGACCTTGGAAGAAAACTACAAGGCTAACAGTAAGATTCCAAGTTGCAACCAGTCTAACACAAGGTTTCCACAAGGCTTCTACAAGGCTAATTAGCATTTTTTGAGCCATTTACAAGGTTACAGCAAGGCTATTCCAGGCTATAACAAGGTTACAAGGCCATAATTACAAGGCTTGTACATGGCTATTGCATGGCCTTGTATTTTCGTACAGGACCATTTAAGCTGTTGCTCAGTGCAAGAAGGAAGGAACTGCTTTCAATTTTTGCGTGGTAAACAGTTGTCTGGAAACAGTTGGTTGTCAGGCAACTTCACATTCATAATGATGAAATGTAAATACCAAACTGGGTTTGTTTCAGTCTTGTTCACTCATAGCAAAATAGCCAAAGTTTCTTTAAAGTCATTCAGTTCAAAGAAACAGGTAATTGAATTTTACACCAGCCTTTTTAAAGATTTAGAACCTACAGTATGTTCTTGATAGGTACGGACATCACTCAGTTTCATCCATGAAAAAGGTTATTGCAGGTTAGCCTTTCCTATCCTGGGGTGGGTGGGGTGGTGCAATAAAATGATAGCTGCATTATCAGAACACATTTTCAGGACCAACAATAATTAGAATAAAAACAGTGCAATAATTTTTATGCAACGTGTTGTACCTTTTCAATTGACCCATAAAAAAGCTTCAGTTGGCTGTCTGAGTGACCACAGTAATCTCTAATTAGTGCCCAGTATTCTTGTTTCTTCACTTTCAAGCAAATGTATTTAGCAAAACCTGTTCTTTGCGCAAATCTGTTTTCAGGGTTACTATCACATGAAGACTTTTCAAATTGTTATTTTCTTTCTTCAAACAGATTTCTTCTGCATGAACAAAAATGTGGTGCTTGAGATGAGATTGATAGCAGTGTGCTGTAGCATTGGGATTTTTTTCAGCATTGCTCAGTTTGCTTTGGACACTTGGGGAACAACAGCCAAAGGAATTAGATCTTTGAGGAAAAATGCAACTGGAGATATACTTGCAGGTATGTGTAATACACCAAATACATTTGCATTCAGCCATAATGCAATATTAATAAAAACACTTCATTTAAGCCCCGGCAAAACGACTGGACATTTACACTGGACATGCACTTGTGCAAATGTTCAGCGTAAAATATTGCATCCTTTTGCCACCTTGTCCAGTCTGGTTCAGTCATGTTCAGCGGTGTTGAGCATTGTTCACTTGATTTTGAAGGCAGTCAAAAATGTTCAGTGGACAAGATTAGATTTCTTTTGTTTGAAGATGTTGTGGGAAAATGCTCAGTCGTTTTACCACTCCACTGGACATTGTCGAGTTTGAGCACACGCATTGCAATGAAATAGTGGACAATTTCATTCACATTGTCAACTCATTCATGTTATTTACAAACATTCTCATTTATTCATAGTATCTTTACCCATTGCCTTGCGTTTCTATGCTGTATCTTGCCGTTTTTGTCTTTGGAATAATAGTCAAAATCATGGCTGGCTATCTTTTTTTACAACCCATCTTACCTCATGTCAAAAAACTTTTTTATCTTTAATGTCATAATTTTGATGGCAGAATGAACAACATGAATAAAGCCACAAACAAAATCAAAATAATATTTCTAGCTCCTTGGAGATCTGTTGGAGTTTGCCAAAGACTTTCCAAACTGAATTCTTGATCCAAAAAACTTTGCGCATTTCTGTTGCCCAGCAAATGTTCACTGGACAATGTTCAGTTGTTTTTCCACAACCTAAATTTTCTTGATGTTCACACACTGTACAAGGTTAGCGATGTCCAGTGAATGTTCAGTGCAAAAACCCAGTCGTTTTGCCAGGGCTTTATTTCTTCAATGGACATTTTCACATGACATCTGATTTGAGGCAGACCAAAGTTTTTTATGTTACAGTCGTAATTTGTGGTATCATCCATCATAAAATAGGTTGCACATAATTAATGTTTATCTTGTATGTAAATTTTTAATTGAATATAAAAATATATCCATATAGTGATATTTCATGGGAGTTGCTTTGGAATGAGAGAAAATGCTCCTACTTTACATCGTCCAACTTTGCGAGGACATACAGTACAGGCATTGCGCACATTAACATGAAGAGAAGTCTCAAGAATTCTTAAGAATTTTCAAGTATTCTTCACATTGTTATAAGAATTCTTGAGCCATACAAAAGACTGTAATTATTATACACGAGAATTCTTAAGAAACTACTGTAAAATCTTTTTTCAGAATTCTTAAGAATTCTTGAGAATCTTTTGGCAGAAAAACCATATGGCAATCTGTGGAAGTACACAAAATATCTTAAAATGAATGAATAGCCTAGAGCTTAATTTACTAAACGTTTCGGGCTTAATCCTTCATCAGTAGTAACGAGAAAAGGGTACGTTAGAGCGTAAAAAGCAGAAAAAGAACGATTGATAGAATAGTGTATGAAGAAAGAAGAAAGATTGAATAGAATGAAGAAAGAATGCGGCGCAAGAATGCGACATAAAAGAAAGAGTGTGCGACTCGAAAAGGAAAACCTAATAGAAGATGATGGGTGAAGAAACTACGATTAAAGTTCCTAATTTGAAAATGAATCTCTTTTCCAAAGTCTTTCGTTTTCTATTGTCTTGGTCCGCGAATAAAAGTCCTAGAACGACCATATCCTCTGTCGAATGTCCCTCCGAATCAAATTGTCTTGAAACATTTGTATCGGCATGCTCAATCTTTTGTTCTTTCTCGTGGGTTTTATTCTCTACATTGCGCAAATGTTCACCAAAACGATTGTTAAGCTGACGGCATGTTTATCCAATATGTAAAACTTGACATCTAGTGCATCGTATGCAATAAATAAGGCATGACGAGGAGCAGGTGAAAGATTGGCGAACCGAAAATTTTCCTGATGTTGTAGAAATCTTGGTATCACCACTAACATGATCGCAAGTTCTGCAGTTAGAGCGGCCACAGGCAGTTGTGCCAGGGCGTTCATTGTCGTCGTGCAGTTTTGATCTGTGGAAGGCCTGCACTGTAGGGTATTAAACCAAGATTTTTTTATGGTACTTTTCATCAACAATGATAGGTATTTTTCTTGCATGCTTCTAGTGTTTGGCTATTATCAAAACTGCTTGAAACTTTATCTATAATCTTTCAGAAACTAACACCAACTATTCTTTCAATAACTTACTAATGCATTTATTTATTTCTAGTGCTTGTGTGTGTTACAATCATGATTGTATGCTATTTGGTTGTGCTTGAAGTTGAAAACAGTGAAGTAAAGGCTGGTGTAAAAGTAAAAGTGAGTCTGAGTATTGCATTCTATTTAATCATTGGTGCTGGCGTTAATGCAGTCGTTGCTACAACTCTTAACCTTCTGCAATGTACATGTGAGAAACGAAACAGGGATGCAGAGAATGAAATGGCAATGGAACTAATGTATGATGACTTACCTGTTGACTACGATCTACCACCTATGCCCCCTGCTTATGATTTGTAATTGATTCACGATATCAGAGAATGCAACTGCTGCAGTATAGAAGTCCAGGGGGTTTGTCAAGGCTGAAATTACAGTATATCTTTTAGGAACCATGTAAGTCTCAGTCTTGCTGCTTGAATTGAATTGTTGTCAAAAAATTTTAATAGTCAGATCGGAATAGAGAAAAAGATCATGGGATCAGACGATTTAAGTCTACGCTTTCCTGTCAAACATCTGTCTGTTGCAATGGCATGTCTCTAAGAAGTAAAAATAGGTACAAAAGGCAGTGACAACACAAAGATTACTAGGTAGATCAAGCATCTTTGTTGGATACAAAATTGGTTGATAGTTATGGTATGCACAATTTCAAAGGCCTCATTAACTTTCCAAAAGATCCGAAAACATATGAAGTGTTCCAAAAAAGCCTTCTTGTTTACAGAAAAAAAACTCGATTATTCAGGTCTAATCATAAGATTTATTTTTGATTTGTTTGTCAGTGTTCCAGTTATCTTAAGAGATAGTAAAATGGCTATTCTCAGTACTTAAAGAGTATAAAATAACACATTGAAAAACCTTTCTTAAGCCATACTTGTAATATGACATAAATCAGTTCAGTTCAGATCAGTTTCGTATGTTTCAGTTCATTACATACAATTTATAGTTTACTATACCAATAAATAACTAAACTACAAGGAAATAAGACAATAGTACAGAAAATTAATACATTGATGCAGAAAATTAATACAATATACAAACACAGAGAAACGAGATAAATTTCCTAAGAGCCAGGGTTTGAGCTATCAAAGTCTCCAGTGATGTTAGGTGTATCTTTGTTATACAAAGATTTTATCTTGCTAACTTTAATGATGAAGTTGGCAGCTTGATACAGTTTACAGCCGATGTACATCTCAAACTCTGCGAAAAATTGAAATTCTTTTGATATACCGAATGTTCAAAATAGCAGAGAGTTTTCTATGCAAATTCAACAACGGAAATGTTCATCTGGACCAGGCAGCAAAAAATCTAAAACCAAGCTACGAGATATCTACATCTGGCAAAACACTCTGGCTGGTCCTTGATCTACTGGCCAAATCAAATTTTGGTGTTTTTCAAACATGGGGACTTTTCTTGGGATACGCAGCAGAGAAAGGTTTTGAGATTGTTATGTTTTTAGATATGCAAAGTCAGTTTACCAAAGGCACTCTAAAAAGTCTCTCCCATTATTTCTAATCCTGCAGAAGTTGCCTTTTCCCGAAGCTCCCAATGGATTGGGTGTATAATTGTAATTTTTGTACTTCAATCTTTTCTTATTGAATTGCTTGTTAAGTAGCTAACATCTTCTATTAGATTAAAAATTTTCCTGACTTGAATCAACCTCTTCGTTCTGAGGTCATGAGCGATTTCGTCGAGAAAACCCTTTCAAGAAACCTCCAAGCAGCTTAAAATCACGGCCTAAAATCACGATCAAATTTCCTTCAAATTTCTGCTTTACAGCCATGACTTTAGCACATGTTGCCTTCTTGGGAAAATGGAAATTTCATCCCTATATAACACGCTTCAATACATGTAATTGCCATTGTTGTAAGGCAGGAAATTCGACGAAGTGTTATGGTTGGTCATCAATTGTTTTTGCTGTGTTTTTGGAAATGGCTTTCTCCAGAAAACTTCGCATAGCCTCTGCAACGAATGGCTGATTGAAGCCTGAGATAGTTTTAAAATCTAATCAAATTTGTCGCCTATCAGACACGGCATTAGTGCACAAAAGCATCGCAGCGAGGGCGCTTCCAGGCCAGAGCTAAATAACTCCGTAGATAAACAGGGTCTCTTGAATGGAATCTGTACGTTCTGTTCTACGAACTGGACAAATTTTGTTTTAAAATCCATTGTAAAAGATCCTATTTTGTTTAGCTGCCCATCAATGTCATTGCTTTGGTAAATAGAATGTTTGCAGGAGATTTGAGCTGGGCAAGCCCAGAAGGGGGTGGATAGTTATTGAAGCTCGTAAGAGAATGCTCCCAAACAATACCTATTCAACTCTATCTTACTAAAAATTTGTAATCACTCGTAGTTGCTCGTAGTTTGTAGCAGATGTAGAATGTGGTAAGGAAACCTTAATTTTCGTCAGTGAAGCAGCTACGAGTCTCAATCATGTTTATGTTCATGTTCAAAAGATGATCTTATTTTTGTTTTACGAGCAGTTGATCTTTGGTATTTTAAAATTATCCGTTAATAAGTAGCTGGACTATAAGATGAGATATGACGATTCTCTGTGAGATTTTTGTAAACGTATTGTAAATATATATCTTTTTAATACGTAGGATAGTGGTTACATTAATTCTTTATATTCTCTAGATTGTTGTGTGTTCAGCACAATTTGTATACTTCCAATAGCTAACCAATTGATGACAGATGTTGAATCACGTTTTATTTTCTTGTTCGTCTTTCTTTTATTGCAAGAGGATGCAATTTGTTGTTTGTTTACACTCCACCGTATACTATCCGCAAAGCTC
>REGL01000180.1:328745-348814 GCA_004194395.1 Aurelia aurita complex sp. Pacific | reverse complement strand
GAACGAGCAACACGAAAATGACCCCGATAGCAACATCTCAAGACACTTTAATTCACCCAACCATTCAACTGATGACATGATGATTCTTGGCCTCCTTTTTGCCCCCACGGACAGTACCAAAAGAAAGACTTTGGAGAAGCGCATAATTTTCAAACTTGGAACTCTCTTTCCTGCAGGACTTAATAAGCAGTTCAATTATTTACAATGACATTATTCTAACTAACCCCTTCTCTTCCTCTCCTGTTCTTGTTGTTATGCATATCTATCCTATTATTCTTTCGTTTACGTCACACCGATTCCCTCAAATTCGATTTCTATCTTTCGAATTTACTCTTCTTTTATCCAACGTTCCATTAATCTTACTTCACTTGATAATGGGTTTAAGCCCGAAACGTCGTACAAAATAAAACTCTGTTCAAAGCTCGATTATTTATACTGTTATTTGTTTGTATTAAATCCTGTTAGCACTCCAGCTTCTCTATCGGGCATAAAACTAACCGAAAGCCTCTATTTTCAGCTTATCACAAGTACAAAAATGTGTTCTCGTGCAATCAACATGAAAAGGGTACCAGTATCGTAAATGCAAAGGTCAACAAGATCTTTCCTCTCAAGTAACCCCTTTGACTAAAACTACGCACTAAATCCTGATAGCATTCCAGCTTCTCTGTCAGGCATAAAACTAACCGAAAGCCTCTATTTTCAGCTTATCACAAGTACAAAAATGTGTTCTCGTGCAATCAACATGAAAAGGGTACCTGTATCGTAAATGCAAAGGTCAACAAGACCTTTCCTCTCAAGTAACCCCTCGCTTCTTTCAATCTATTTTTAATTGCTCCTTCATACGGGTACCAAAACTAGCATTTGCGCCGCCTGTAAACAAAGAATTCATATGAGTTTAAGGAATTTTGACGCGACTCTCCTAAACCAATAAACTGGTTGAATCACTAGTATTCTGCAAATTGTTTACAAAATGATAAGCTTGCTACCAGTTTCTGCGTGAGCCCTAAAAAGGTTATTTCAAGCTGTTACTAATACCGGGTGTCCCAAAAAGAGTATACAGATTTGGTTTGATACAATGACGTCAAGTTAACTTTAGTCAATGGCTAATCACTCTCAAAATCCTCCTCGATAGTTAACTTGAACATAGATACCTCATTTGTTGGTATTGGTGCTTTGAGAGCAGAAATATTAACCTTGAAAGCTCAAATTTGCATCCACTCGGAAACCAGAGTTTTGGCGTTTTGGCCTAAACGAAATCTTGAAGTACAGCGAAAGCCTTGATAAAATTTGCGGTTCGTACCCGTTTGGATCCGATCCTAAACGTTTACACGAGACCTTTTTGGGATCGGATCCAAATGGGATCACTTTGGAAAGTGATCCCAAATGAGTACGGATAGCAGATTCAAATGGGTTGGTTGGGATCCGTCCCGTCGGGTCCCATGTAAACGCAAAGCCTATCCGTTAAAGTTAGGGCATGGATCGAGATCTCGTGTAAATGGGGCCTCGACAAAGCGATCTGGCAAACAAGGGCAGATTTTGTAATACAATAGCAACAGTTGCGTTTGATCGACACCTCAATTCAAAGCGATTAGCGGATGCAGACAAAGGAAATTCTCTCACCCAGTAATTCAAAACAAACAAAGGAGCCGAGCAGAAGGCATTGTAATTCTGGCGTCTTTAGGGCTTAAAATGAGACGATTACAAAACAGCTCCTAAATCAAATAAACATAATCTAAGCGACAGAGCTTTAGATTTACCCTTTTTCTTTCGCTATAAGCACATAACTTCTCTTAAAAACCATCTTTCGCTTGCACAAGGCGAGAGTTTGCCCTACTAGTTTCGGGGAAACTTTTGCGGCTTTGTTTGTTTGGAATTACTGGTTGAGAGAATTTCCTTTGTCTGCATCCGCTAATCGCTTTGAATTGAGGTGTCAATCAAACGCAACTGTTGCTATTGTATTACAAAATCTGCCCTTGTTTGATCTGGCAGCCTTAAGAATAGATTTCACACCTTCAACGCAGCCGACCACAATGTCTTGCTTTCTCTTTGTTTTGATTTGATTGAATGCATTCAGAGGTGTGAAATCTATTCTTCAAAAAAGCAAATCACTTTGTCTCTTCGGAAACATGTGTTACAAAATTTGTCCTTGTTCGCTCTAATGATAAAAGTCATAACATTGATTTCTGACAACGAAAAAGAAGCTTTAATAGAATAACAGGCGAGGAATACACGTCAAACGAATAGGCGCGTCACAGGCAGCTATGACAATAGCAGATTCTATAATAATAATAGCAGTTGCTTTTGAGTGACATGTCATGTCAAAGCAATTAGAAATCGCAGACAAAGAGAATTCGCATAAGATATCAATTAAAACAACAAAGAAACAAATGACGTCTTGAGACCTGTAGTATGGCAAACTGTCTTGTTGTGCATGCAAAAAAAGAATTGTTATGAAACGTCATGGGTAAATATCGAAGGAAGAAGGACATAAGTGAACGACGAAGAAGAGGGACAACATCCACAGAGAGCAGGCATCGAGTTGATCTTTTGCGTTTTTTCATTTATTCAGAAGGAAGAAGGAAGGATAGATTTGAAGGCAATTGACATGGTTAAAAGCTGGCTCGGGCCGAGTTAAAAATAGATCCTGTTGTGCCTGAAAATTTTGACACATGCCGTTTCATTGTTAAGCCAAAGAAACTATGGGTGCGTAGGCGTCTACTTTAGCCTATTCATAGCGTCACTCGATGTAGCTAGTCTATTCTCTTTAAACATCTGCCTCCACTGAAGTCAAATTCAAGTCATAAACTGTACAGTAGGAAGCACAATGCTCAACTGGGCTTCTGAACCAGATAAATAAAATGCTTGAGGCAGCTTAACTAGGGACTGGTAGAATTGTATTCAAAATTAAACCTCAAAATGAGAGTAAATGGCGCTTTAGTAACACTTTCGCTTCAGTACTCAATTAGGATTAAGCCGTAGTTACAGGTGTGTTGCACTGGCAAAATTGATTACCTTTCTACCTCTCATTTTTCATTTCATTTTGAAATTATTTATGCACGGTAGCCCCATCAGTCAATATGACAGATTTTCAAGGGGCCGTACCAAAAACATAACAATGTTGTTTGCTGAAAATTCGAAGGTGGCTACATTTGCCACATTCAGAACAAAGAATGTTCCGCAAAATCTAATTGGCTCTGTACAAAGAATTGCTTCGAGAACATGTTCATAGAAATACTTTTGCTGAGCAGTGCGACATACTGCTAGCGCTGAAGAGTGCCCGGAGGGAGGTTGCAAACAGCAGGGCAAGACTCTCTCTGTTGGACAGATTTTGATGTAGCATATTTTCGAGCCTAAGTAAGATATCCTAACGTAACTCGAGAAAAAGCTTCAGACAGTAATGGAAAATTGACGTTCACGCTGTAAAATTTGTTCATGTGTGTCTCAATGGGTCTTCTAAAAGTTAATAGATCTATTTTCAATCTGAATCCTGGACTTAGGTTGAAAGGAACTCAAGATGAAAGTTTAAATGATCTTAGCAACATTCTATGGTGTCACTTATTCTATTCTATGGTATCAATCTACAACAATGGAGCACCGACAGTAGCATATTTAATAATAATAATAATAATAATAATAATAATAATAATAATAATAATAATAATAATAATAATAATAATAATAATAATAACAATATCAATCTAGGGGTAAAGTTGATAGATTTATCTTCCTATCGCAAGTGAGCAACTCACAATAGAAGTTTAAACGAACTTATCAACATCTCACGATGGCATCTTTATGCAAGCACGCAATCTTCTGGAGCATCTACAGTAGTACATTCAATAACTGACGCAAATTACATTCGCTTAAAATATGCAGCAGGACTCACAGGAGTTATACAATCTAACTTGCTATCTGCACAAGTCGACGTAACTAAAGAGCAATTATTATAGAGTATTGAGCAATTACTAAAGAACAGTGTCTTCCCCCTTCCCTTGTGGAATGAGACCCAATAAGCCACTGGTCACCCTACACAAATTCTGCGTTACAAGCCTGTTATGTCTAAGACTTGCCCCAACAAGTCTATTATGTCTCGTTCAATAGACCTTTTAGCTATTCTACAAAAGAGCCTGGATCGAGCGTTATTTTTATACATTTTTATACGCGAGGTTCGATCGAGTGGCGTTAGAGCTTCTTATTACTATTGTGCACATTCGAAAATTCTGCAAAATGTAGCGAAGTATCGTTCGATTCTAATTCTTTTCAGAATAGCTAAAAGGTCTATTCATAGCCTTGACCATTCCCAGGGCAGCCCGGGGGTCGATGAAATTTCGTGCACAAATGCACGGGGCCGGCCGGGGCAAACGTTTGTGGCGAATGCCCAGGGGTCGGACACTGAACATATGCCATACTCCTAGTAACTGTATGATGCGAAGGCTTAAATGGGGATCAAATGCCCCGGGACCGCACCGGGGAGAAATTCACAGTCAGATTCCCAGGGGCCGGGAAATGTTGTGTGCAAATGCCTGGGGTGTCCCCGGGGGGTGGTCAGGGTAGGAATTGAACGAGAAATTACATGGTCTATAGTCTATATCGGCGCTAAAATAATATAATTACCCTCGCGGGGGCGTAAGCAACTACAAGGACGCTGCGAAGGAGCAAGTCTAGCAAGGTTTAGCCATGCATTTACAAGTGAAATTGCATAAATACATGCAATTCCACAAGCATTTTTACCTAGATAAACACATAATTAAAAGGATCAATATGCAATCGTTTACTGGTAGTGGGCTCTTTTATATTAATGAAACATGAATCGACGTAAATCGAAATGTTAAATGGTCTTAACTTTGAAATAAATATATCTAAGGTGTAAATAAAAAGCGAAGATTATTGGGCAAACATTTTATGATGATTAGCTAATATATAAACTATATTTAAGTTTTATTGGGTTAGTAGATGAACTTCATTTCAGCTGATTAAATAAACGTAAAGAAGGTTGAAATAACCATGTTATTCAACTATTTCAGTGCGTTCGTCGTACTCGCTGGTATTAACCCAGCTGCCTTATAATTTGATATAAATGAGATAATATTGTTCAATATTTGGTTTAAATGATACTGTATTAACTAATATTGAATGTTGAATATTCAAAATTTACCAAACAATTAGGCTGCTGCCATTTTGGCTGGGAATTGGGAGGGCTCCGAAGGATTCTAAAATTGAGGGTATCATACGAGTACCCTATGAACTAGAGGAAGGAAAAGGATTGACAGAGAAAAGTAAGATCAGGGGAGTTTATTGATCGTTTGAAAGTCTGTAGATCTAAGGGCGTTGGGGGGGGGATACTTCAAATGTGTTGAGACGTATAAAAGGCCTGTAGTGTGTGTGTGGGGGGGGGAGAGACAAAGCTGGGAAGGTTGTTCAAGAGGACCGAAGTTCTAATGGTGAAGATAGTTGAATAGGAAAAGGTGCGAGAGTTAGGAATAGCAACAGAATTTTTGCCAAACACGTTCAGTAAATCTAAAGTTTACAGCCCCCCCCCTCTCCTTCGCGACGGCTCTGTGTTTGTGATTAGTAAAAGTGGAGCTCTCAGGGGCTGAGGCATGATGCTTGAAAGCTCCTGAGAGCAGTGCTCTTGAAAATACCCTGTCCCGAGAGCACTGCCCTTGAGCTTGAAAGATCATTCCTGTACACAAACCATCATCAGCGTGTTAACCATGGTACTTCCCTATCTCCTTTTACGAAACCTTCACCTCTGCAACTAATATGCCAGCTGATAGACTCTTGGGTGCTTCGACACATACTGCCATCATTTGCGAAATACCGTATTATTATTTTAAATATTATATATATGAAATGGTATGAAGTTACAAATGAGAATTTTGAAAAGATAAGAAAAGACTTACCAATTGCAGGATTCGATTTTCAGCTAATTTAAATTTCCTCGAAATTGCTAATTGCTTCATTTTGTTTGTTAGGAGGCCATTCCAGCTGTACTTCCTGCAATAGCAATAGAGAGACTGAGTAGAAGCACGAATCATGGCAATCATGGTCATGAAAACATACAGTTAAAGCACAAAATCCGGATCCTACCGGGTGTCCCAAAAAAGTACTCCTGTTTAAAAAATCACCAAAAATTGATTATCAAACCTTTGATAAAATTTTCTTTCTGAATTGCTTTGTCAAAGACCCAAAAATATTCACAGATGGTAAAATGTTTGCTTTTGATACAGTAAGGTAGGAAATGTACACGTTGAAAAAACCTCATTTTGAGCTATAGTTTTTACCTAAGAGTCAAAAAATTTTCAGATTTTTTATCATCATTGAAGTCTCCAATGATAGTGCCCATTTATTTCTGTCATTTATGACCATACTAGAAGTTTTACACGCACGAAGAAATTGATTTCGCAATCATCAGTGCTTTTGCAGTATGATTCAAAACCAGGTAGCCCTAAAAAGAGCAAAATTCGCTCATTTTTAAACCACTTACAACAACAACTATGTTAAGGAAAATTATTTGGTGTTTGATCTACTTGACAAAAAAAAAATTGAAGATTGGCCGTGTAATCAAATTTTTGTGATTTTTAAAACGGAAGTACTTTTTTTAGGACACCCAGTAGTATTTTCGCAAATTTCAAACTCCGAAAATTTTAATGTCTGGATTGTTTTGTAGTCTGTAATATTTAGCATCTGAAATTTTTTGCAATATAGAAATGCACAAAAACAAAATTTCTTTACTGTTTGAAAACGCAGTTTCTTGCTCGCTATGCATTTTGCATTGACAAGAAACATGCTGAGAGTGCCAATTAGTGCAAAAAGTTATACATTCTGCAACTATATTAGAAACAATTTCATGAGCCTCAGCAACCATTATTTGTGGAAAGCTCTGACCTGGAACCCTTTGAAAACTTGAAATAACGCATTATCTATATAAACATGTGACATTTTTAGCAGAAAAAATACACAGTTAACTGTGATGTATCACTTTTCGTAGTCTACTAAAATTTCTGTAAAAACTTCAGAAAAAACCCCAAGGAAAACAGCCCTTCTTCGTAAATGAATGCTCACTTTTGTGGAGAACTGTAGCCACTGTAACACCCTTGTAAGTGGTAAAAATGCATTGAAATGATTGTGCTATTTGTAGCATGAAAAAGCAAAATAAACTACTAAGATGCTGTTTCTTTTTGCGATTTCCTGTTTATAGCCTGGTTAGTTCCGTGAAATTATGACACAGTTTTACGTACAACGATATAGGAGTGGTAATTTTAGCAGTGCACTAACTGGTGTGTAGGGAAATTTAAAGAGCCACTGCCATCCAGGGTCCTTTGCAGGCAAGCTGCAATTTGAGATTGTCTGAAAATCAAATTTGGAATTTGGCCTAAGCGGAGAAGATGGATCCATATTTTCTTATTTTTCATATNTGCATTGAAATGATTGTGCTATTTGTAGCATGAAAAAGCAAAATAAACTACTAAGATGCTGTTTCTTTTTGCGATTTCCTGTTTATAGCCTGGTTAGTTCCGTGAAATTATGACACAGTTTTACGTACAACGATATAGGAGTGGTAATTTTAGCAGTGCACTAACTGGTGTGTAGGGAAATTTAAAGAGCCACTGCCATCCAGGGTCCTTTGCAGGCAAGCTGCAATTTGAGATTGTCTGAAAATCAAATTTGGAATTTGGCCTAAGCGGAGAAGATGGATCCATATTTTCTTATTTTTCATATTTAATTCTATCAAGGAAGGTTGCCCTTCAGCAGAGGCTGGTTTTCAAGGGGGCCTCCAATAAAACATCAATTAAAATCTACTGAAACAAAGTAAAAAGCTATTAATTAGATTAAACTATAAAACCTTATTTACAATATTTAAAACCTGTGTACAATAATGTTCAAAACTGACAATGAAAACGAAAGAAGAAAGAGCCTGATTCTAAATTGTTATCTTGAAACTATACAGTGAGGTTGCCTGCTTTGACTGGGCTGAGAGACTGTTCCACGGTTTTGCAACTCTGTAGGAGATACATCTCTGGCCATTATTTGACCTTTTCTTGGGTAACCTAAGCTCGGTTCCTGTACTACGAAGGCTGTAGGATGAACACTGTGAATTTTGTGCGAAGAGGTCATATAGGCATTGTGGAGCCAGCTCATTTAAGGACTTGAAGACCATTGTCTGAGACTCATAAGTTACCAGTTCGTCAATGGTCTTCCACCCTAGCCCTTCAATAAGGGGTCTGCTTGGGGCATCGACGCTGCTATTCGTTCGTTTCATGCTTCGTTATTATCGTCATAATCGTTATAATCACGTTTTGCTATAATTCTCCTACATCATTGTCGATCAATCTTTTCTTCTTTGGTCAAATTTCATTTCAGACAGTCCAAATAGCAGCGTGCCCACAAAGGACCCTGGGTGACGAAGGCTCTTTTTTATATCTGTATTCAATTAAAACGTTTACATATAGAAGGTACCTAAGACACTACATATCAGCTACTGTACAACACTACGAGGACGATGCCAGAGAGAGCAAAAGAGAATGACAACTACCTTGCCATTCCATAAAAAACATCATGCAACTAATACTTTCAAATATACAATTACAAAGAGCTACATATAAACTATTATATCAAATACGGACATATACTAGGATCTGTTTCACACTGGAGGTCAGGCTTGCACAGGCGATAATGCTGAACAGCAGGAACCCCGGCCGAGAGAACACCACCGACAACAACTGCCGCCGCTACTGTTCCCCCCTCCAGGGTCTCCACCGCTCAAAAACATTGCGCCTGTGCTGTCGGTTCAAGGTTCATAGTTCGCAATATTATGGATTTGAAAATTTGAGTTTGTGTGGACCAGTTGTCATTCACACTATAGGGGCTCTTTAAAAGATGGTGAGATACAGCGACAGCCGCACATAAAGGTATCATCTTCAATCACTACTTGCTTACCTCAACGTCTAGTTCCAAGATATCAACTTCTGTTCCAAGTAGTGTGCCTAGTGATGGTTTAGTTCTGCGAAAGTCACCGTGAACAAATTCTTTGATGTATCTAAAATTCCTTGTCAAGGACAATAGCAGCAGCAGAAATTAGAATGGAAAGGGGTGGCTTGCATGATCATAAAATGTATCCAGTCCTTCCAAAAGTTAGGACAGAAACTGGACGTAAAACCCTCGCGTTCCAAGGAGCAAATATTTAACAATCTACCAAATAACTACCCTGGGTACCAGAGCCTAAAAATTTAAATTTTTAGGCTCTNTAGTGTGCCTAGTGATGGTTTAGTTCTGCGAAAGTCACCGTGAACAAATTCTTTGATGTATCTAAAATTCCTTGTCAAGGACAATAGCAGCAGCAGAAATTAGAATGGAAAGGGGTGGCTTGCATGATCATAAAATGTATCCAGTCCTTCCAAAAGTTAGGACAGAAACTGGACGTAAAACCCTCGCGTTCCAAGGAGCACAGATATTTAACAATCTACCAAATAACTACCCTGGGTACCAGAGCCTAAAAATTTAAATTTTTAGGCTCTGGTACCCAGGGTACCAAATAACTTACAAACTGAAACGTTACTTTTGAAATTTAAAGCATCCAGCAAGGACACAAACTTAGACTTTTAGTCATTTATCAGTTGTAGTTTTTAACCTTGTAATATTTAACTTTTTATTCTTGTAAATTTTTAACTTTTATTCTTGTAAATATCAACTCTTATTTTGTAAAATACAGGTCTTTGATTGATAACAGTAATCTTATTTATGGAACAAACTAATCTGTATGAATATGAAAGATTATTATAATCTTTATGTTTTTTGCAATAAACTGCAGTTGGAATTGCTGAAACATGTCAACAGTTTTATTTCTGAATATAGCAAATAACGCTTCAAGCTTTATAAAATGAGTGCTCTATCCACAATGCGCAAAACCTCCTAACTGTTTCATTCTCCCCTGGTAATACCTCGTGTAACTGTAATTTTGGCAAGGCTAAAATGTTTAAGGGGCTTGGTTGAAAATTTTATCAGTTTAAAAGACTCCCATACAAGGTCTTGCGGAGAAAATATTTGTTAACTAATGTATCAAATGACAGATTTCAGTGGGGGAAAGGTTTATGATCTAAGTTAGACTTTTGCCTGCGCGGAAAAATTTAGTTCACGTCGGTCGGTCGGCTAAACGCAATGTCACATTCGGCTTAAGACCCCAAGTTTTTTGTTACTAGGCCAAAGACCCTAATTTTGTTACGATGGATCTTTCCAAAGGTCGGTGTAAAATTCTCTTTCATGTTTCTGTTAATAAAATGGCTTGAAAGAAATCTAGTGTACTTAACCGTAAATCTGCCGTGGAGATGTTGTGATATCTTAGCTCGTTTCAAAATGGCGGCATTTATTGTATGTGAAGCAAATTTCTAAATCTGAAACCATAAGGGCGACAGATTTTTGCTTGGCACCATATTGTATAGGGTGTCCCAAAAAAATGTATACAGATTTGGTTGACTCCAGCGATGTGAATTTATCTTTCATCAATGGCTAGTCATTCTCAAAATTTTGCTTGATAGTTAACTTGAACATAGATACCTCGTTTTTAGGTATTGGTCCTTTGAGAGCAGAAATATCAATCTTGAAAGCTCAAATTTGCGTACACTTGCAAACCAGAGCTTTGACCTTTTGGCCTAAGCAAATTCCTAAAGCACATAGAAATTAAGAACTGAAATTAATGAAAAATTAAGAAACTTCCCAGTGGGTGACTGGGGGTGACTTCTGGAAAACGGAATAACACAAGATCTAATATTGTTCAAATTTTATCAAGGTCATCGTCGATTTTTACGCGGTACCTTATAAATTTGCTTACGCCAAAATGCTAAAGCTCTGGTTTGCAGGAAGAGGCAAATTTGAGCTTTCAAGATCAACATGACTGCTTTCAAGGAGCCAATACTAACAAACGACGTATCTATGTTCAAGTTAACTATCGAAGAATACTATAAGAGTGGTTACACATTGATTGACGCTAAATTGACAGCGCTGGAGTCAACCAAATCCGTATACATTTTTTGGGACAACCGGTAGACCTTCTTAAACTATGGTTATCTTGCAGGTTGTATCGTTTTTCATCCATTTGTTTAGGATTTACGATGATTTCAATTTTTGCAAAATTGTTCATGAATTCTTTTAAAAAACTAAAAACGCCACCATTTTGAAAATGATCAAGATACAAGCAAATTTCCACGGCAGATTTATACGGTAGGAATGAACCCTGAGTTCCTTTCAAGCAATTCAATTCAAAGAATAATGCAAAAGGATTTTATACCCACCTTTTTAAAGATTTGAAAGATTTGAGCCCGATAGCAAAGTAGCAAAAAGCTTCTTTCAAGTCATTTCAGTTCACAGAAAGAGTCTTTAAATATCACACCATCCGCTTTGATGGTTTGGAATCTACGCAGCCTGTGATGAAACTGCAGCAATTAAAATGTATTAGTTCCAATACGTTGTTCTATGTAATTTGAAAGACAGGGCCCAAAAAAACGAAGTAGCGAGGTAGCGGGGCTACCAGGAAGGTAGTTGAAATACTTAAATTTCCAAGGAAAAAAGAAGGGAAAAAGGAAAAAGAAACAGAAGGAAAGGGAAAGGAAGGGAAAGACATGAAGGAAGAGTTGGCAAAAAGGATAGGATTGAACGGTATACAGGGAAAGAAGGAGAAAGTGCGTCAGAATAGACGCAGGTACTTAACTTGCTACAAGGAAGGAAAATACTTTTTGAGCCCAGTTGAAAAGATTCAGTGACAAATCAATTTCATCCTGAGGATCTAAAAGGATACGTCCCTGCTTGCGTTGATAATTGTAGCTTGAAATGCATTTCATCAATCCTGGTTGTAGACATCGAGTGAATGGTTTTATTCCGAACAGCTAATGGTCTTCTGTGGACAATAAAAATACATTTATCTTGTAAAATACAAATTTACGAATATTATCAGAGGCAGAGTTATTGATATATCACGAACATTAACGAATGAGGCAGAAATAAGCATTGCAAAGAGAACACGCCGCCATGCAAGTGCTACTAGAGGTCACAGGGGAACTGTATCCATCTCACAGTGAGCAAGGTTGGGCATAGAAGAGAGAAATAAACAAGCACCTCAGAATTCCAGTAGATTACAGTAGATAACAGTAGAGTACAGTAAAGTACAGTAGAGAAGCCTGATAACCAGCCCATTATTCTAAGAATAATGGGCTGGTTATCAGGCTAACAGTAGAGTACAGCAGAGTACAGTAGAGTACAGTAGAGTATAGTTGAGCATAGTAGAGTACAGTAGAGAAGAGTACACTACACAGCCCACGTATAAAAACCATGACTGAATCTTAATCTTGATCTGGTAATCATCAGCGCTTTTTTCAGCAGGATTCAAAACCAGACAGCCATAACAAGAGCTAAACTTGCTAATTCTAAAATAAATTACTAGATCAGCTATGTCTGAGAAAATAATTTGGTCCTGTATGTACTAGTCAAATAAGAAATTTGAAGATCGGCCTTGTAATCAAATTTGAGTGATTTTTCAAACATGAATACTTTCTATTGGGACACCCGGTATGAGTGACAAGACACCCAATGACTAAGATACTGATTGTGCCTTGTGTCTCGCCTCAACTCGAACATACTTAACATAATTTGAATATTGAAATTTAAGCAGAAGGAATTTTGATTCGACATTCATCGCCAAGTAACAAAGCAATCAAATAAATTGTACGATTTCATTCAAAAAGTGAATCTTCGTTTTTTGTTACCAAAAAGGAAATTTTTTAAGCTTTGTACTTCAACAGATATTCAACTTTTGTCATCAAAACTTTTTGAGCTCATTCAATGTCTGTTTGTTCTCCTTGAAACCTTACCAGCTCAGTCAATTCTTAATTTCGTTTTCAATTCAGAAAGATAATATTTCTTCTAGTGAAAATAGCAATAGACCTATTAGCTATTCTACAAAAGAGCCTGGATCGAGCGTTATTTTTATAAATTTTTGTACGAGAGGTTCGATGGAGTGGCGTTAGAGCTTCTATCACTATTATGCACATTAGAAAATTCTACAAAATGCAGCAAAATATCGTTTGATTCTGATTCTTTTCAGAACAGTCTATTGCGTTAAACTACGCATGTATCATCACCTTACTCCAACCAATTGACGCATTTGCTTCATTATGCAGCATGAATTCCAAATCTTTAAATTAATGCAAAAAGGTGGGCATAATTCTACGACCTATTTCTTTGAAATAATTGTCTTGAAAGAAACTTGAGCTATTTCGATATAATTCTACGGTTGCACTTTTCAAAACTCTTGAATATTTTTCGAAATTACAGCGTATTTTGTATTTTGTGTGTCAACTTATTTCAAATCGACGTCATCAAATTTCTAAATCGTAAACCATAAGAGTTTAATAGTTTCTTGATACCATATTGCAGACATTCATAAGCTAAGTCTTTTATGAAAAATATTCTGTGATTCCTAAAAAGTTTTGAAACAAAGTTTAAGTTTTTCAAAGAAGATCATCACTCTAATTTTGAAAATATTGAAGGTTTCAGAAAAGTGTAACGGTAGAATTGTTACGAAATAGCTTAAGTTTCTTTGAAGCTATGCAGCTCAAAGGGGTAAGTAATAGAATTTTACATCAACCTTTTTATAGATAGGAGCCTGTTTTTCATTAGGCAAGTAGTCAGCTCCCAGGGGAGGGAGGCAGCTCACATTGGGCGAGTAGTCAGTTCCCACGGGAGAGAGGCAGCTCACATTAGGCTAGTAGCCAGCTCCTAGGGGATGGGGGCAGCTCGCATTGCAAAAGGTGTCAAGAACTCTGCTTTAACCAATAGCTCCATATGTATTAAAAACGTTTGAATGCTTTTGTTTGACCCCTTTATTGACAATGTTGCTGATCGTTCACACTTCAATATGAATGCGCCAACGCCAACCGAGAACTGCCATCAAATAGATAAAGTCTTCGGCATCTTAGGCATATAAGGGAATCAGTTCAAACTCCCGTAAAAAAGCGCCACAACATAAATTCTAGTAGAATGCACGCATACTGTTAAATACCTGTGTAGAACGCGAATTGGCGTCTTCTGTGCAACTACAAGATCCTGAAACGAATGGGAAGACAATTGTATTCTGTCTCAAATTAGATTTCACGCGAGATTTTCGATAACGCTAAGTTACTCATGCAAAATATTTCAGTTATGTGTATTCGTGGATGCTTTAACGTGAGATCTAGTTTGAGGCAGGTATTGAAAGTATTCAGAATCAGGCGTTTATGCCAAAGAAAATGTCGTGAAATCGATAAACAGTCTGCTAGATAGCATAGGTCTCAAATTTAAAAAGGTGGGTGTAAAGTTCTATTGCATTTTCTTTGCATTAAATGGCATTGAAGAAAATTATGGTTTTGTGCTGTAAATCTGCAGTGGAAATTTTTTGATATCTTGATTAGTTTCAAAATGGTGGCATTTATTATTTTTGAGGCTGTGACGTCATCAAATTTCTAAATCCTAAACTAGAAGAGCTACAGATTTCTGCTTGCCACCATATTGTGGACCATCATAAAATATTGTTTTCTTGAAGATTGTACCAATTTTCCTCTATTGATTTAAGATTTACGATGATTTTAATTTTTTCAAAATGGTCAATAGATGTTTCAAAAAAACTAAAATGCCGCCATTTTGAAAATAATCAAGTTATCAAAAAATTTCCACGGCAGACTTACGGCAAAGTACCCTACGTTCCTTTCAAACCATTCGAGTCATAGAAAAATGCTATAGAATTTTACACGCACCTTTTTAAAGATTTGACAGACTTGAGCCCTAAGCTCTGCTAGATGTTACAATAAGTCTTAATGAATCCGAATATGATAACGATGATTATGCTCGAATAGATCTAAACTAATCAAGATTCAACATACGAATTTTCAATATATTTCAGTTTCAATATGAATGGCTTCGGCACGCCCCAATCTTTGGGAAGTATAAACAAGGGCAGCATAGGTTCCAAATCTTTAACTTGGCGTAAAAAGGTGGGTGTAAAATTCAATGATCTATTTCTTCTGATTGAATGGCTTGAAAGAAACTTTAGATAGTTATCTATAATTCTACCGTTGGACTTTCAGGAAGTTTTGAATATTTTTCAAAATTACAGCGTATTCTAAATTTCAGCTCATTTGAGGGTGTGACGTCATCAAATTTCTAAATCATAAACTAGATGATTGACAGACTTTTGCTTGATACCATATCGTAGGCATTCATAAGCTATGGTTTTCTGCGAAATTACTTCATGTTGTGTCAAACGGTTTAGAAATTACGATGGTTTTAAGTTTTTTTGATAATTCTTGAATTCCTGAAAAAGCGGAAAAGCACTCCAACTCTGAAAATATCAAAGATTACAGAAAAGTCCAACGGTAGAATTATAAAGAAATAGCAAAAGTTTCTTTGAAGTCATTCAGTACAAAGAAATAAGTCACTCAATTTTTTTTTTTTTTTTTTTTTTTTTTTTTAAATTAATGCAAAAATGTGGGTGTAAATTCTACGACCTATTTCTTTGATATGAATTACTTGAAAGAAACTCTAGCAATTTCGATATAATTCTACGGTTGCACTTTTCAAAACTCTTGAATATTTTTTGAAATTACAGCGTATTTTGTGTGTCAACCTATTTCAAATCGACGTCGTCAAGTTTCCAAAAATCATAAGAGTTTAATAGATTTCTTGATACCAGATTGTAGACATTCATAAGCGAAGTCTTTTATGAAAAACTTTCTGTGATTTCTCAAAAGTTTTAAACTAAATTTTTTCAAGATATTTCTTCAGAAGATCATCACTCTAATTTTGAAAATATTGAATATTTCAGAAAAGTCCAACGGTAGAATTGTTACGAAATAGCTTAAGTTTCTTTAAAGCTATTCAGCTCAAAGGAATAAGTAATAGAATTTTACACAAACCTTTTTATAAATTGGAGCCTGCACTTAATTAGGCAAGTAGCCAGCTCCCAAGGGAGGGAGGCAGCTCACATTGGGCAAGTGGCCAGTTCCCAGGGGATGAAGGCAGCTCACATTAGGCGAGTGGTCAGCTCCAATGGGAAGGAGGCAGCTCACATTAGGCGAGTAGCCAGCTCCCAGGGGATGGAGGCAGCTCGCATTGCAAAAGGTGTCAAGAACTCTGCTTTAACCAATAGCTCCATATGTATTAAGAACGTTTGAATACTTATGTTTGACCCCTTCATTGACTATTTTGCTGATTGTTCTCGCTTGAATATGAATGGGCCAACCAACAAGGACAGATTATGTAAGACAATAGCATGAGTTGCTATTGTTGACATCTGAATTCAAAACGATTAGCGATTGCAGAAAAAGGAAATTCTCTCAACCAATAATTTAAACAATCAAAGCCGCAAAAGTTTCTCTGAAACCCAGGTTGCTAGCATGCTCGTTGGGCATTGCAGAAATTCTTTTTAAGAGCAAACATGAGCATATATCGAAAGAAGGATACATCTACACATCTACCTCAGGCATTTTATTTCTTTGGTTCAGAAGCTGAGCAGTAAATGCCTTAATTACACCCAAAAAATATAAGAGAATTGAATCGGCTCTCAATCGGCTTTTGAACCAAAATAAATGAAATGCCCGTGGCAGATGTGTAGATATATTTTTCTTCTTTCGATCTATGCTCATGTTTGCTCTTGAAAACAATTTCTGGAATGCACAACGAGCGAGCTAGCTAACTGGGTTTCAGGGCAACTTTTGCGGCGTTGTTTGTTTTGAATTACTAATTGAGAGAATTTCTTTTGTCTGCGATCTTTAATCGCTTTGAATTGCGGAGCAACTCATGCTATTATCTTACAAAATCTGTCCTTGTTGGGCCAACCGAGAACGAGAACTGCAATCAAATAGATAAAGTCTCCGGCATCTTAGGCATGAAGGGGAATCAGTTCAAACTCGCGTCAAAAAGGGCCACAACATAAATTCTAGTAGTATGCATACACACTGTTAGATACCTATGTAGAACGCGAATCGGCGTCTTCTGTGCAACTACAAGATCCTGAAACGAATGGGAAGACAATTGTATTCTGTCTCAAATTAGATTTCACGCGAGATTTTCGATAACGCTAAGTTACTCATGCAAAACATTTCAGTTATATGTATTCGTGGATGCTTTAACGTGAGATCTCATTTGAGGCAGATATTGATAGTATTCAGAATCAGGCGTTTAATCCAAAGAAAACGTCGTGAAATCGATAAACAGTCTGCTAGATAGTATACGGCTCATATTTAAAAAGGTGGTTGTAAAGTTCTATTGCACTTTTCTTTGCATTAAATGGCTTTGAAGGAAATTAGGGTTTTGTGCTGTAAATATGCAGTGGAAATTTTTTGATATCTTGATTAGTTTCAAAATGGTGGCATTTATTAGGCTGTGACGTCATCAAATTTCTAAATCCTAAACTAGGAGAGCTACATACAGATTTCTGCTTGCCACCATATTGTGGACCATCATAAACTATTGTTTTCTAGAAGATTGTATCAATTTTCCTCAATTGATTTAAGATCTACGATGATTTAATTTTTTTCAAAATTGTCAACAGATTTTTTCAAAAATAATTAAAATGCTGCCATTTTGAAAATAATCAAGATATTAAAAATTTCCACGGCAGATTTACGGCGATGTACCCTAAGTTCCTTTCAAACCATTCGAGTCATAGAAAAATGCTATAGAATTTTACACGCACCATTTTAAAGATTTGAAAGATTTGAGCCCTAAGCTCTGCTAGATGTTACAATAAGTCTTAATGAATCCGAATATGATCAAGATGATTATGCTCGAATAGATCTAAACTAATCAAGATTCAACATACGAATTTTCAATATATTTCAGTTGCAATATCAATGGCTTCGACACGCCCCAATCTTCCCCAATCTTTGGGAAGTATAAACAAGGGCTGCCAGCAGTAATAGAGACCAAAAGGTCGGTAATAAATCCAAAACTAACCAGGTGAGTAAAAAGATATTCACCGTTTGAAACGTCACTGTTCCCTGCATATCATGTTCAACAAATCTTAGAATTTACCCGACTGAAATCGGCTACTCCGATTTGAAACTACAAAGGATTTTCTCCAGCAAGCCAGTTCAAGAAATCTTCAAAAACGGCATAAAATCACGATAAAATTTCCGTAATATTTCCTTTAACCCTATCTGGACCGGGCTTTTTTTAGCATCCTCACGCCGAGGGGGGGGCTAAATTAGCCCCCCCTCAGAACTCAGAATTGACAAGGGCTAGAAAGATGAAATTTGGTCATAATATGTAACTTAATGTGAAACGACCGAATATCTATTTTATTTTACTCTAATTGTTTTACTTTCGATGACGTCATCAATTTTCTTTGTTTTAGGCCAAAAACAGTACTCTTACAGATTTAACTGTAAAAACTTTCTTACGAGAAATATCATGCTTCTTATAACTTTAAATAACAGATGAAATATCTAATTTTCTGAAAAACATAATTTTTTGAAAAAATTATGAAATGTATAAACTCATATTTATTACCTAAATTCATTAGATATATGACGTCATGNGGCAAAAAAATTCTCGCCAGGAACACATTTGTTCCTGGACCAATCAAGATGCAAGACTTAAAATAACTTGATGGGATTGGCTGATTCTTCTTCAATTCAAACTTCCCGCCAAAGGCAAACAAAAGCGTTCGAACAACGCGTTCGACTGAACTGCTGCAAGGATCAAAATCTCAAAGTAACGAGCAAATTTACGAGATCTTTTACTCCCCCAAATAACCAAAATAGCACTTATAGGTAAGAGTTTTTTGCTTTAATAGCTTGAAGAAACATTCATCTAAGTACTAATAGCTTGTTTTGCAGTGTAGCACTTCAGGAAAACCACTTTTTGCGGCATTTTAGGGTCGATGGTTTTGAGAAAAAATAGCACGTGATTTAGGCCATGTCCGTTTCTGGGAGCGTATGTCCATGAGTCGTAGTTATAGCGTCCATCAGTCTATCAATAGCGATAACCTACGAACATATAATCAGTCTAAACTGAAATCGGCCACTCTGTTTTGAAACTACGAAGGATTTTCTCCAGCAAGCCAGTTCAAAAAACCTTCAAAAACGGCATAAATCACGATAAAATTTCCGTAATATTTCCTTTGAAGAATGACTCTCATATGCTTTAGTTCGTGTTATCCATTCAAGAGGATGGAAGATCCGTCCCTAGGAGCTATTGCTATTGCTTTAATCTACGCATGTATCATCACCTTGCTCCAACCAATTGACGCATTTGCTTCATTAAGCAGCATAGATTCCAAATCTTTAAATTAATGCAAAAAAATAGGCATAAAATTCTACGACCTATTTCTTCGAAATCAATGGCTTGAACAAAACATTAGCTACTTCGATATAATTCTACGGTTGCACTTTTCAGAACCCTTGAATATTTTTCAAAATTATAGCTTAGTTTGTATTACTCTTGCCCTTAACCTTATCCTAAGAGATAAAAGCAACATCGTAAAAATAGCCTAGAGCCATCTTATTGAATTTTTTTGTTATCTTTCAAGTCAACGATGATAGTTTGTGTTTCTTTCTGACATTGTTGGCCAAAGTAAAAGCTTAATACACAAAGAGAAATTAATCTGGTAGTTATCAGTGCTTTTTTGCAGCATGTTTAAAAAGCAGGTAGCCCTAAACAGAGCTAAATGTATTTCAAAACTAATCACAAAATTTGCTATACCTCGGAAAATAATTTGGCCTTTGATCTTTTTGCCAAAAGAATAAATTTGAAGATCGGCCATGTAATCGAGTTTTGGTGACTTTTCGAACAGGAGTACCCTTTTTGGGACACCCGCTACTTTTGCCCCATCAAACTTTCACATGTTAAGGTAGTCTAAAATATAAAGTTGAATACCTTGAATTCACTGAGTTTTTCCAATTGCTCGTCTGTGATACCATTTTTTGCATACACAATAGCACTGTGAGGAAAGTTAAATATTTTAAAGCCGAGCACAAATGGAGATCAGGTTAATTTCTTAGTGTTATTAGTTACAAGATTAATAGAGAAAACTAACTTGAGCA
>REGL01000180.1:299576-325776 GCA_004194395.1 Aurelia aurita complex sp. Pacific | reverse complement strand
TGTGATAGGCATGGCATGCAGGGGTAAACTGGGTAAGATTGGGTTGAAATGGATAGGGTCAAGAGTGCAAATAAGTTTGGCTAAGATTTAGATTCGCATATTTTCCTATATTAAGAACCTACACCCTGATTACTAGATGTGCCTCATTGCATAAGAACCTAAACAGGCTGAGTTCAAAATCTTAGGTTCTTATGTGCGGGTTTTTACTGTAATGGCCCTCTTGAGTTTTCCTGGCAATGTAAACAGATCATGGGTAGTTAGACGCCGTAGTTGTGTTTGATTCCCTAGTTGCATTGCAGCGCTCCTCCATACAATCACACCAGCAGTGTCTAGCTACCCATGAACAGACCTGAAAAATTTCAGACCCTGCCCATAAAAAATCTCTTTTCGTCGCTATAAACGGTCTTTAAGCCCATTAAGAATTTGAGCAAACGAGGGCAGGAAAATACATCAAAAGCAAAAAATTTCAGAAGAACAAATTTCGAATAAAACATTTTCAGACAAAAAGTTGTTGGATGTTTTATTATCGGACGCTTTTACAGAAGTTATAGACGACTAAAAAATATATATTTTCAGTTCATTTTTGCATATTTCATACATTTATAGATCGTGCCTTATTTTAGAGGTGCTTGGTCAGAAATTTCGACAAATGATGATAATTGAGGATGACGACCAATGATTGCTAAGACGGATTCAGTTTAAGAAAATATAATATTTGTCACTAATTAATACCCTAACAACATTCCTCTTCAATGTTTCATAAGCAATAAATTATGTTTTAAAACAGAGGAAATGATGTGCAGTGATATTGATATTTCTATGCTGCATAAAATTGTACACGCTAAATATTTCGGACTACAACAAATTTATGACATTAACAATTTCGGACATATGAAACGTCCGAAGATATTAACGTCCGCAATGTTTGGCGTTTAATGTACGCGGGCGTTTAATGAAGTGACCCATCCTCGTGCCTTTTATTCCAGCGCTTTCGTGTGGACGTGTTCAACCGCACGGTAAACGGTCTCTAGCCTGCGTGCAGACTCAACTACCTATTCTTAGTCGAGTCTGCACGCAGGCTAACGGTCTCAAGATTCGCGAGGACGAAAACCATCTATGCGGGCCTCAGTCTGGTGAAAATATATCATTTGCACGTGAAAATAAATTTAATCATTTTGTATTGTCGCCATAGGTGGCCATTAACTTGTCTGGTCGAGTATTCAAACTGCGTACTTCAAGTTTAGTTTCGTAAATCCAGGATAAACTGATCGCTTGCAATGCAAACATGCGACACATCAAGATTAGTGGTATATTTCCTTAAAGAATCCTTGGGTAAGCAAGGAAAACGAATTAATGTAGACCAGCGTGTAGGCTTTGAGACAAATTTGAAAGTAAGCTGATTGTTTACAAAGTACTTCTGTGATGGACTTGAATATTACCTGGTGCATATGTGACTAAGAAATTAAAATGATGATTCATTGTCGTTTTCAACTCATCAAAATTTAGAGTACTGATAGGATATATCAGGCAGCAGGATGACCAGGATATACCAGACAACAAGGGCAGATTTTGTAATACAATAGAAACAGTTGCGTTTGATCAACACACCTCATTTCGAAGCAATTAGCGACTGCAGTTAAAGGAAATTCTCTCAGCCATAGTAATTCAAAACGAACAAAGCTGCAAAAGTTTCCCAGAAACCAGTAGTTCAAGCTCTCGTCTCGTGCAAGCAAAAGGTGGTTTTTAAGAGAAGTTAAGGCAAATCTAAAGTTCAGGTTGACGGATTTTGTTTATTTGATTCAAGAGCTGTTTTGTAATCGTTACATTTAAGCTATAAATCCACCAGACAGAGCTTTAGATTTGCCCTTCTTCTTTCGTTATAAGCACATAACTTCTCTTAAAAACCACCTTTCGCTTGCACAAGGCGAGACTTTGCCCTACTAGTTTCAGGGAAACTTTTGCAGATTTGTTGGTTTTGAATTACTGGTTGAGAGAATTTCCTTTGTCTGCAGTCGCTAATTGCTTTGAATTGAGGTGTCAATCAAACGCAACTGTAGCTATTGCATTACAAAATCAGCCCTTGTTATACCAAACAGTTTTAGCCTTCGACATCTGGTAACATTTTCTATTCTCTGGGTGGCAGTTGCATTGGGGGGATTTGGGGACATTTCTCGGGCTTGGCTTGGTGTGTCTCTGTTTTGATTAGTTGGATGGACCCCTATCTAGCATGAAAAGCAAATGTGCCAATTTCTTTAAAAAAATTTAAATTCATCCATATTCGTTCATTATCATCTCAGAATAGGAGAAGGGCTCTCCCTTAGCATAGGTTCCAAATCTTTAAAAAGGCTGGTGTATATTTGAGTGACCTACTTCTTTGAACTGAATGACTTCAAAGAAACTTTAGCTATTTCTCTATAATTCTGCCCTTGGATTTTTCTAAAATCTTTAATATTTTCAGAATTCGAGTGTTTTTCTTCTTTCTCAAGAATTCAAGAAAAATTTTCAAAAAAACTTAAAACCATCGTAATTTCTAAACCATGTGACGCAACATGAAGTAATTTCGAAGAGAACTATGGTTTATGAATGCCTATAATATGGCATTAAGCAAAAGTCTGTCACTCATGTGGTTTATGATTTAGAAATTTGATGACGTCACATTCTAAAATGAGCTGAAATGGAAAATACGCTCTAATTTTGAAAAATATTCAAAATTTCTGGAAAGTCCAACGGTAGAATTACAGAAAAATACCTAAAGTTTCTCTTAAGCCATTCAATCAGAAGAAATAGGTCATTGAATTTTACACCCACCTTTTTACGCCGAGTTAAAGATTTGGAACCTAACCTATGCTCTCTCCCTTCTATTAGTCTATCATACAATTTATTTGCTCCTCCATTTATATTTTTATGTAGTGTCAATGTTCTGTTTCGTTGTATTAATTTTCTGTTCATTGTCATACTCTTGTAGTTAAGTTATTTGTTTTATACTGTATGTGGCTGGAATCTATTTGTGAAGCTGCCATGCATTGCTCTTCCATTTGGCACAATTATCATTTCGATCCATTCATGCTTCGTCAAAATACGCTGTGGCCAAGAGAACATGGAAGCAGATTGATGCTTGCACGAGCCAGAGCTACCTTGTTACGCATACTTTAAACAAACAAAGAGAAATGGAAATGATAATGGTGTTAAAGGGGAGAGCGCTGATGATGGAAGCTTCATGTAGCATTCATTCAAAACATTCGAAGGGTGTTACTGAAGGTTGAAAGATAAAACTGTTTGATATATTCAGCTGGCTGATAAATCTCCCCGCTACCCTACCATCTAAAACTAGACAATTTAACCAAGGAACACATCTTATCATATTACTAGCTCGAGCATACCATCCTCCCACTGGCATCTCATCCCATCAACTTTATAATTTCTACTTCCAAGAAGGGAAGTATCAGTACAATTTACAATGTGGGTGATGTTACTGCGCTATGCCGCAGCAATGAAATTTCAAATCCACGACTCTCTGCAGAGAAAAAACGATGGCTGACCACTAGCCTACGTACCACCTATCACCATTAAAAATAAGTTGAGTTTAAAGGCCAATTGTCAACCATGATCCCTTGCATGCAGAATGAAGAGCAAGATATTACTATAATTTTTATTTTATATTATTATATAATTATAATTATATTATATATTATTATATTATTATTCTTATTATTAATTCATTTAAAGTAGGCGTGTATACATCAGCTATAAAATAAAAGTTAATTCAAGCTTACTATCTAGGAAAGTGAAATTTGTTAAAAAAGAAATAAAATACAGAATAATTAACTAAAAATACATAAATTTTACAGATTTTTACAATGTTTAAAATCTTTACAATTTTTTTGTATTTACAGAGCAGCAAATTTATATTAGCTCAAGAGCCCAACCTGAGCCACGAAAGGTCTACATAATCTAAAATTGCATTCTTCTCCTTTCCAGATAGCGGAAACCTAGACCAGAAACGACTTTAAGATCATTCGAAAGTTGACTTTGGCACCGCAAAGGAGCATGATTACTAACAGGTCTTAAAAAGCTCTATGGTTTGTATTTACCTATAAAACTTTATCTTGTGCTCTTCACCTTCTTTCAAGAGATTCATGTCTTTTCTAAAAGAGAACAGGTTTGAAGCATATTCAAATATGAGGAGGTAATGCTTCATTCACACCGACACAATTAAACTAGCTTGAACTAAACCAAGTTAAATGTCAACCAATCAAATTAATTTGATCTGTCGGATTGACCAATCAGAGCACCATATTTGATAACATGGCTTAGTTTAAGCTGGTTTAACTTGCTAGTGTGAATAGGGTATAAGACTGTTAAAGATTAGATTGTGTTTGCATGTCTGTAGGAAATGTATCTGAATCAAAGTTCATCTCAAATTAGATGTCACCTGAGATTTGCGAAAACGTATTATTCCTTTACAAAACGCTTCTATTGTTGTTATTCGCGGACATTTGCAGGCGACATCTGATTTGAGACAGACTATAGAGCAAAACTAGCAGCTCAGCAGAACAAATGCACAGGCCGTATACTGATCTACCAACAGTAACCACAATAAAATTAAAATTACAGTAAAAGTCATGGGTGGAAAAAATAGCGGACCACGGTACCAATGGTCCCAGAAATTTTTTCAAGTCTCCAGAAAGAAATAAATGCGAGAAGAAGGGGGAATTGGCGATTCAATTTTGAGTCAAAATTCAAAATTTTCTCTTTGCATTCCTAACTAAATCTTTACCAATTGGATTGATGTTTGGTTAATTTAGGCTGTCCCCAGACTACAACAATACTGTTTATAAGTAGTCAGTTGCAAAGTCAACAAAATTCGCTGAACAGAGATTGAGGATTACGGAGACCAATCATCAAAATCTGTCCCAAGCATGTCTACCATGATCTACCAAAAAGTGGATTCTTGTTTGGAGGACCCTGCTGTCACAGAAAGTTTTTCGACGACTTTTCGGTCCAAGAAATTAAAATATATTTTCCACCCCTGGTAAAAGTAAGATGATAGGTTTCTTTAATACTGTGGAAGTAATAAGAGTAGTAATCTGGTTGTAAACCCTATCCCTTCCATCATACAATTAAACATTTGTGTTTTAAACACCTAAGCTATTTTTGGTACTTAAATCATTTATATATAATATTCCTGTTCAATTACATAGTACCACACGCAACGAACATAGTTTTATTACATTCACAAGGGTTTGAAATAGTCAAGAGAAATGAAGAAATCTTCTTAGCAACAACAAATCCTTACTTTGAAACAACTTGCAGTTGATTGACAGCAACTAGGTCACTTGACTCATTGATGGACGTTTCGAGCTTGGTCATTTCTCCTTCTTTGACTTTCGTTTTTCGTGGGTTAATGAGCTCGACTGCGAAAGGCCTGCCTGTATCAAACAAAACGGATACCTCATCAGCATAGGTTCCAAATCTTTAACTCAGCGTAAAAAGGTGGGTGTAAAATTCAATGACCTATTTCTTCTGATTGAATGGCTTGAAAGAAACTTTAGATACTTATCTATAATCCTACCGTTGGACTTTCCAGAAGTCTTGAATAGTTTTCAAAATTACAGTGTATTTTAAATTTCAGCTCATTTGAGGATGTGACGTCATCAAATTTCTAAATCATAAACCAGATGAGTGATAGAATTTTGCTTGATACCATATTGTAGGCATTCACAAACTATGGTTTTCTTCGAAATTACTTCATGTTGCGTCAAACGTTTTAGAAATAACGATGGTTTTGAGTTTTTTGAAATTTTTTGTTGAATTCTTGAAAAAGAAGATAAACATTCTAACTCTGAAAATATTAAAGATTTCAGAAACGTCCAACGGTAGAATTATAGAGAAATAGCTAAAGTTTCTTTGAAGTCATTTAGTTCTAAGAAATAGGTCACTCAATTTTACACCAGCCTTTTTAAAGATTTGGAACCTATGCTCTTCTAGCAGAAAGATAGTGAACTTCATTACTTAGGGCAGCAAACCAACAAAAATCCCAAAAGGCCGACTTTTCTCAAATTACAATTTTCAAAACAGAATACTAAAACGCAAGGGCAAATTTGTAAGACAACAGATTCAAGTCTGATCATGAGCGATAGGACACCAAGTGTGTGCCACCTTAACGTTATTTTGGTAGCGAGACACATTAATCAATTGTTTTTAATNATTTATAAACCTGTGAGATCTCATCTTTTAACTCAGGTCATTCGCTTTAAGCTATTTTTAGTGTGCGTTAAACTTGTTCTTATTTGGTAGTGACCCATCTTATCGCTGGTCCATCAATTTAGATTTTTTAGTAGTGAGCCACCTTAAGTGCAGAAGGTGGATCTGCATTTAAGGTGGCTCACTACCAACAATTTCAAAATGATGAAACCGCGATAAGGTGGCTCACTACCAAGTAAAAATAGGCAAAAACATTAAAAACAATTGATTAAGGTGGCTCGCTACCAAAATAACGTTAAGGTGGCACACACTTGGTGTCCTATCGCTCATGGTCTGATCAAGACAAAGGAAATTTGGCAGCCTCAAGAAAAGACTTCACACCTTCAACACAGCTGACCATAATTTTTTTCTCCCTCAGTTTATTTTATTTGATCGAGTGCACACAAAGGTGTGAAATCTATTCTTCAGAAAGTAAAATCACTTTGTCTTTTCAGAAACTTAAATCTTTTGTTTCACAAAATTTGCCCTTCCTATACTAAATTTGATATGGGCTAAGCAGACATAGGTGGATTTTCTCCAAGTCTCGCTCTTGATCAATAAATACAGGAGGGGAAAGGAGGAAAGGGGGAGGACACGGGGAAGGAAGGAAGAAAGAAAGGGAAGACATTGGTCGAAAGGAGAGGCATCGAAATCTATGCACCACATTACCTAAGTACTGAAATTCTGGACAACCAAAAATTTAGAAAGAATTAGTGATGGTGAAGTTGCGGGTTTTAGCGGCAAGCGCTAGGATCGCAGTAGAGAAGACCTAATCGAATCCACAACCCCTTGTCATGACAATCAAGTGATGGGGCTCGAAAATGGGCTAGACCCTGTCCACCTGCTTTTTCTGGCTGCACAGTCAAGGGAAAACATCACTGAGCCACAGCACCATTATTAGTCATTACTACTTGCTACTCTTGTTCATTTCGTTATAAATATGGCATGGAAGATAATGAAAAGGCAAACTCTCAGATAAAAGTGTCACATTTAAGTTCGCTGCAATAAGATTTATGTTTACTGGCATTTTTGGACAATGAAGAACTTTTGCTTACATTTTAATATCTGAAAATATGTCTCTTACCTGATCCAAGCATCCTAACATCTACGTCTTCACGGCCAGCAGATATAAATTTCAAATCTAAGAATAAGAGTTCAGATTAGTAACTGAAGAAAATTGACACGATTCTTTATACGCTGCGTAAAGTGCTATTCTTTTCATGTATTCCATCAGTAGCTAATTGGTATATCAGTGCACAATAGGTATGAATAATATAAATATATAATATAAATATAATATGAATAAAACAATATAAATCTGTATACTGCATCAAAGATTGACGTATAGATACAGTAACTACTATGCGTATTGATGTAAGTAAAGCCGCTCAAATGTATAACAGTGCACTGAGGAGGTGATGGTTCTCATAGAATAAACGGACTGGCAGTGAAGTATAGTTTTCTAAGAATTAATTTACTGTTGCATATAATTAGTCTTATAATTTGCTCTAATGTATCAAGACAAAGATAAGACGAGTAGTTAACGTGCATTCGGCCTCAAAATTCCTCTGCGAAAGCCAATACCATGGTGAAAGAGCGCTGAAGCTGTGTGCAGGCTAAAAATTAGTTCGCAAATGAATCACAAAGTATTGAGGTCACATGAAAAGTCTTTGTGTTTTGATTAAATATGAAATAAATAACAATTTCTCACCATCTGCCCCAAAGAGCTCCTGGATTTTTTCACAAGCCAACTCCTATGGTAGAAAGTTACAAAATGTTCAAAACTCTAAACAGCTTATCTCAATCTTTCATTTGCGTTGCCTTATCGTTTAGATATCGATTCTGGCACATCTTTCCGTTGCTATTTGATCAAAGTACTTCGATATGCCTTCTGATTGTTAAAGGTGATCTGAAGCGAAAATTTTTATTGATGCAAATCAATAGCACTGTTGAGTGATAAAAACTTCTGTCAAAATTAGGTTTGATACCTTGTTTCATTTTTTAGTTATCCACTATTTATTATTTTGTAGGATTGGCTGATGACGTTATTTTGTTTGCACAAAGTTGACTATGCTTCGAAAGAAACATCTAATCAAAAACACTTTTTGCAATCAAACTGTCTTTCTAAACATGATCTTAATTCACGAGACAATTTATATTCCAAATGTAGCTTAGCTGCAAAGTTATTTGATCAGATACAGGCTTATTTCCATACAGTATCCTAATGATTTGCAAACAAAATGACGTCATCAACTGATACTTAAAATCAGTGGATAACTTGAAAATGAAATGAGATATCAAATAAATTTTAAAAGGTTTCTTATCATTCAACAATGCTATTCGTTTGCATGCAAAATTCACAGGCCACCTTTAAGAAGCGAAAGAAAGACTTCCTCAAGGGACCATCAAATTGCATTGTCATTAATCAAAAGATTTCTTTACATTACTCTGCATGAAAATTGTAATTTTAACCAAAAACTTGTTCTTTACCAGTAAAGAATTCTCTTGACCAACAAGAAACAGTGATGCAATTTTATACTTAACAATAGCAGCAAATTTTATACTTAACAAGAGCAGCAAATTTTTGCAGAGAATATCGATGGTTGTTATGCTTTAGGGTTTCTTGCATTCTGAGTGGTCTAATAATGGCAGCTCTGGTTTAGCCGTAAGAGTAAATTTAGCTTTTGTTGATTGATAGCTCTACAACCAGTTAACGATCATGGTCAGAAAAACATCAAGACTTAAAATAGCAATCAAATCGATGGTTGACATGAAAGTTTCTTTGGGTGATCGGGTCAATCGAAACTTGAATATAGTTTTTTGGACATCCAGTATTGAAGTGTTAACGCCATGGGCCCTCAGAACGACACAAGAACGACACAATAATACTTTTTCTTGTATTGTCTTCTCTTTCTTATTGTACCTTTTTTTATAGTTTGGCAGTGTTTGGGGTTGCAATATTACGCAAAGATTCCAAGGCATTCTTCAGGCGATAACTTATAGTTGATTCAAAATTTAAGCAAAACTTTTTGAACCACAACGTAAATATTCGAGAGCAGCAACGTGAAGACAACTTCGAAGGAGCTGGGAACTAGCACGAGGCCCAGATGCGTAGGAAATTGGGAACTAGACTAAGGTGGGAGGGTTGGGGGATTTGATGGGTAAACTTATGATGGCCCGACGTTAACAAATATTTGTTACGCAAATCTCTCTTTATATTAAATCCAAACAATGACCAACCTGCACTGAAGTTTCTGTTTTTCTGATGCCATCAATAAACCATGGAGTTTGACTAAGTTCTCTCGAGAATTTGTTATATCGTCCTGTTATGAAGAAATATTTCAAGTAGCTACAAAACAGTTGCATACGAAGAGTCAGTTCCAAAAGGGAAATAGTACTTTATCAATGGTGATCTGAGTGTAGCTACAGTGCTATAATATGAAGGCGTACCTGATGTTCCTTTTAAAGAGCCATTGTCATCCAGGGTCCTTTGCGGGCACGATGCAATTTCAGACTGTCTGAAAATCAGATTTGGCCTACGCAGAAAATATGGATCTCATTGCAGTATAGGTGAACTGATAGAAAAGTCATTGGTGACTCACATCCAACCATCTTTGCACAGGTTTTGCACCAGTGCATAGTTTTTTTTGTTTTTGTTTTTATTTTGTTTTGTTTTTTGTTTTTGTTTTTTTTACAATAATTCACCTAAATTAACCTGGCGTATGCTAGCGTCTGTCAAAATGGAATGGTGCCATGGTACACAAAGTGCTTAATAAGATTGTTTGTTAAAGAAATTGTCAAGTGCCGTTCATAGCCCAGAACCAGATGACGACATGCCTATTTCTGCTATGGACGGCACAGAATATTGTATTTTGTGTCTTGTTGAGTTTTTAACTGTGATAAAAAAAGGCTACCGTGGTTAAAAAATAGAAAAAAATAGAAAAGTCAACAAAAGTGAAACTTTCTGTCAGTTCAACCACTGCAGTGTGGATCCACGATTCCAGACAGTCTGAGATTGCAGTGTGCCCGCAAACGACCCTGGGTGACAACGGCTCTTTTAAATATCAAAACAAGAGGATGAGGCAATAACCATTTTTTGAAATATTTTTTAAAGATTTGATTCCTATGCTGTTTTTTGCTCAACCGAAATTGCTTGATAACTAAACGTAACTATGCTTACCAGCAACAAGTACTGACTCGTGATAGAAAGAAATATCCTTGATACTGCAGCATTCAGGTGATGACTCAGGAGGACAGCTAAAGTATCTGCAGAAAGAATTGAGAATACTTATGAGGCTACCAAGAAATTCAAAAGCTATAAGAATAGACCTAGCGTCATTAAGAAACCGCTTTCACAATTTGTTTCTTGATTTGTTTACAAACATGTTTGAACCTGCTGTAATTTTGAAGGAACGTTTAGACAATGTTTAACTGCTACTTTAGATCTCTGGTTGTACGGCAGTGACACTTCCACCTTCCTTGCAAAAACAATCTCCCTTTTCAGGCGTATGATGAGGTCGGTAAACTGCACAGGCTCAGCTGTCTGATTGGCTTTATTTGTTTTCATCTACAATGAAGCAAATGAGAAATTCCTGTTTGCTATCATAAATAACTTTGCTTAAACATGACATTCAAATTTAAAATGCAATGGTTGGAACTTGCTCGGTATACACATGAACGATAAATACATTCATTGCCTTAAAAGACTCACTTTGACATTTTGTCCACAGTATCGATGCCATTTAGCGAGTTTTGAACATCAGCGAAACTTCTTTGTGCTGACCTACCATCGTTCTAGAAGATTAGTAGAAAATGGGTGAATGAATTTAAAAAAATTTTACAGACAGGCACTTGATGTTAAGAAGAGGGCATGTCAAATTTCTACTTACTGAGTTTTGTAGCGGGTATCCCAGAAAAATTGCGCCCTGTTTGTGTGGCTGTTGCGGAGGATATATTGTGCAAGCACCCCTCCCCCCTGATAGCATGGGCGCGGTATCTTGAATGATGGGGACTCCGGATGGGTAGCAGTGACTGCAACAGTTGTTGTCGTTATTGTTCTTTCGGCTGGGGGGTTGGTTGTTCATTATCATCGCCTATTCAAGCCTGGCATCTAATGTGAAACCGGCTCAAGCATTTATCAGTAAAAACAGTACGTGTCTAGCCCCTTTTAATTCGAAGTGATGTCTATTTGTAATTTAGTTTAATGCTCTTCATGTAATAGCCAGGGGTTAGTCATGATCATTTGCTCCCTTTGGCATCGCCCTAGTAGTGTTGTAAGTGGTTCTTACGTAGTGCCTTAACGATGATGAAACCTTTCTATATTGAATGTAAAAGATAAGAAAAAGGATCTCACCAAATTTACCTGATAATATCTTAGGATAGGGGGACGAGGGCTTTCTCCTCCATTAGTTTACCTATTAAGAGAGCTCCTCCTGTAAGTAGTTCCCTGCATTCAAATTGTTTAGCTCCTCTTTGTAATTGTACATTGTATCAATTTTCTGTATTCATTTTCTGTAAATTTTCTGTTATCTATGTAGTTCAATTATCTATTTGTATAGTTAGGATTATAAATAGTATGTTGTAAATTTAAATTATATGAAACTGAATTGTAAGAAATTGATCTTCATAACTCTTAAAGGGGCTCCGTCGTCAAAATGTAAACAAAACGATGATTTTTGCAGTTTTTTGAAAGGTGATATCACACAGGATTTTCGTATTTTTTTCAAAATGAAAGTTGCTGTTTGGGCATTAATCCTTGTACTTCACTAAGGAACAAACCAAACATTCATATCTTCTACGATTGCTCGGATATAAGTGGATTTTTAACGGTCACTTTTTGGTGGCTTGGGTGAAGCCACCAAGCAAACTGCAGAGAACAATGGATGAACAATGGATAATCCCCGACACGTGCGAGTTTACGGATTTGTTTACTGTTTGACGACGGAGCCCCTTTAACAACTAAATAGCTTGATAATTCAAATTTCCTACTCATCATGCAACAGCAAAGATACCTACCTTTCTCTTTCTTGGTTTCGATTCATTCTTCATTCTTGGCCTACGAGAAGCAAGAATAATAATTCAAAGACATATCTACGTCTCCTAGCACAGAAATCAAATCTGCGATTATCAGTGTCAATTGGAAATCTAGGATATCGTGATTCTTTTCAGAATCACCTCGTGTTCTTGGTTTAAAACAGTTTTCCAGTTGTGACGTCATCAAGTTGCTAAACCGTAAACCACAAAAGCTACAGATTCCTGCTTACCAACATGTTATAGACTATAATTAAAAACTACGGTTTTCTTGACGATTGTTGCTGCAAAGTCAGAGGACTGCGCCACAACACCTTCCAAGAAAAACGCAATACCCTGAAAAGAATCTAAATATCAAAGATCGCCAATAAACACTTATTATGAACTATTTGAAGTTCTTTTCAAGTTATTAAATCAAACGAAAGATGCATCAACCAATCCTGCAATGTTTTTCTAAAGACTATATATCTACGCTCGTCTTACTAATATGTCAATTTTCTAAAGAGTTTATGTTCACTGGAACGTCTTAACTGTTTACGTTTTTTTCTTTATTCATTTAAAAACAACAACTATTTACAAAAACAACAAGGCTAATTAACTACGTGCCATCCATAGTGGGAAAGGACTTACAGTCAGCGAGTTCCCACTATGTATGGCACTTACAANCCCCCCCCCCTCCCCTATAATTGTCAATTTCCATTGCCAAGATTAGTTTGTTTGTCAAAGAATTTCGGGAGAGAAAATAACGAGGAAACTACATGCTATAAACTACATGCTATAAACTAAAATCTGTCTCAAATCGATGTCACGTGAAAATTTCCGCGAATAGAAACAATATAAGTCTTCTACATGATTAATTTTGCGTTATCGCAAATCTCATTTAAAATCTAATTTTAGACAGATCTTGCATACTTACAACAACGAAAGTTCTTTATCTTCATTTGGGTAATCCACAGAAACAGTAATCCTCAATAGGCTCTGGCAATTAAAGCAGAGTAGTTACATCATAAACAAGGTTCAAATTTGCATACAACTTAACATCATAGGTGGAAAAAATAGCGGATCACGGCACCCATGGTCCCAGACATTTTCTCAGGTCTCCAGAAAGAATGGAAAGCAAGAAGGAGGGGGATTGATGATTTGATTTTGCGTGAAAATCCAAAATTTTCTCTTTGCATTTCAAACGAAGTCTTTAGAAAATTGGATTGATTTTTGGACAATTTAAGCTGTCTCCAGTCTAAGAAGAACACCGTTGATAACTCGGTAAGTAGTCAGACGAAAAATTATGAAAATTCGCCACATAATATTTACGATTGTGGATCATTGACCAATCTTCAAAATCTGTCCCACTAATTTCTGTTGTAAGGCGCGTTCTTGTTTGGAGCACCTGGCTGTCACAGAAAGTTTTTTCAACGACTTTTTTGGTCCCAGAAATTTGAATACTTTTTCCACCCCTGCTTAACATCTACTAGCAACAATATTAAACTAAACCTTCTTCAATGTTAACAGAATAGAAATATAAAAACATAATTGTTGTGTTTCAAACGTTTCAATGTAAATCTTCTTCACTGTCCATCTGCTAACAACTCAATGGCAGTTGTTAGTCTACCATAAATCAATTATTCAAAAGATATTACAACTCATCCCAATGTTTGTTGCTCAGTGGGGTCTCAAAGGATGTGCCCGTGTTTGCCAAATGTGCTGTCATGAATTAAGGATCGATTCAAATGAAATAGCAATAATTTCGTAGCAGAGAGTCACACTTAAATGCATAAATCTTTTCACTAAAGTCGGTCATATAGTTAGAGCTATAAGACTTAGCAATATGGATACATCTAATTTGGTCTTTTACAAAGAGTTGCATGAAGAAATTGTCATGGTGAATAATATAATCAAATTCTGATGATTTTCCAAAAATGTTCACTTTTTTGGGTAACCCAGTATATGATGAGAAACAAAACCAACCTTAGAATTACAAGTCATTGCAACCTTCTCATCAATCTTTTGACCAATCTCACTTTTGAAAACATCCTTAGCAGTGACAGCATCTCCCAGCATTTCAAAATCACTTAGACAGAAATAGCATACATTAACATGACAAAAATTCTCAAGAAATCAAATTAAGAATTTTCTAAGGATTCTTATCACATTTTAATATGAATTCTGACGGGGTATGAGAAACTGTAAAAAAATTTAATCAAGAAGTCTTATGGAATCAGTAATTTTCTGAAGATTTAATCAAAATTGTTTGGGAAGAAACAGTTTCAATATGTGCAAGGTCTGCACTGGATGCAGTAGTGTATCTCAAGGCACGGGTGTGCTTCTTTACAGCATCATCATTAAAAGTTCTGTTTTTTCAGCATGCTTTGCACATGCATGTTCTTGGTTGGTCTTTGTTACGTTGTCATGAAAATAGCAATAACAAAGAGATAACACATGACATGCATAGTATGATGGTTGAAAAAGACCCTTCAAGCCAACTATAAGAAATTTATGAATAACTGTAGGATAATTGCTTCTTCTAACAAGTGTTAATGACGGCACCAAAATGCTGATATGGAATAGAATAAATGCAATAATAATTACCTCAAATTTTCCCTTGCATACAGCATGAGGGAATGCTGAAAAGCAAATAATGAAATGTGAATTTATGAAGAATTGGAGAATCTTATTGCAAAAGGTCAGACAGCTCTGCATCAATGCATGAAGGTGTTGTGGCGCAGTGGTGTAATCCTCTGACTTCGCAGCCAGAACAGTCAGGCGGCGTGGGTTCGATACCCGGTAGGACCCCACCACTTGAGCGTCATGACAAGGGGTCGCGGACTCGATCAGGTCTGCTCTATTTCTGCGATCCCAGCGGTTGGCGCTGAAAAATGCAACTTCACCAATTCACGTAACAAATTAGTCCAGTTTACAATTATAATTAGTTTAAATGTTTCCTTTAATATTCTCTTTGACATCTTTCAATATTTTTTACTTTCAAGTTCTTCACCTTTCTATTTTTTCACTATTTCTGGAAGGTAAGGATTGAAATCATATTGTTATTTTATCTAATTGTGAAAAATAAATTATTGTAAGTTATTTGATCTACTTATCCAATATTTATCAGTTAGTACATTTTAGTCGCTCACATTTTCACTAAAATTCTAGAGTCATGTAGTGAAACCTTATGCATAAGCATACATACTGTATCAGTCAGCGTAAATACAGTCTACATATCAGTGTGATAAAAACTGCAAAGACTACAAACCTGTCTCAACATCATTGAATATGGCACCGTAGCATTTACTGCAAATGTGTTACAATCATATTGTTCTTCTTCCAACTTTTTTGTTATCTGAAAAATATATAACAAATTAATGTCACTGGCAACATTTTGTAAAAAGTTACTTATCATTCTGGTCATACATATATTCTCTAAATTCACACTCATTTGATGTTGTTGTTTTTTTGTTGTATTACGGTGTTTCTGGCTTTAAATTTATTTCATTCATCATTCTATGTTATAGGGTGTTTCTCAGAAAAAAGGCAACCCAACCTATAATTGAACATTTAAAAAAAATAATAAGATTCTTGAATAGATGTTATGTATACCATCTGAAAGCACAATCTATCTCCTTTCCAATGACATGCAGTTTGGATATATTTGTCGAATTATTTATCATTTAATTGATTTTACTAAGCATGGCCAATTTCCAATGCAGCATGAGGCAAGAGCAAAACCTTTCTTACAATAAAAAATACTTATACAGATTTTGTCAAAACATTTACAGTCTAGAAGCACTTGTGGTGATGCCCTTAGAAAGAAACTGTAAATTTACTCCCTTGTAATACATTTGTTAAATATGATAAAATAAGCTCCCGCTTAGAAGGACTTTCATCTATATAACTGTCCTGTCACTTCTCTGCATCTGAAAAAGGAGGCTGTACTTGCAAAAACATCAATTAATAAATAAAACGTTTTGTTAATGCGCCCAACCTGGATATCATTGCAAAAAAGATAGATTCTGCTATGCGTCAAACTGATTCAAATACGATAATTTTCTCAAGAATCTTGAAAAAACTTGGGTTGCATTTTTTCTGAAATGTCCTGAAATGTTACAAAAATCACTTAATGTATCATACTATCCAAATTTCAGGAACTCCAAAATAACTGACTACTTTTGCTAGTTATAAAATGTGTCATAACTNTTCTCTGCATCTGAAAAAGGAGGCTGTACTTGCAAAAACATCAATTAATAAATAAAACGTTTTGTTAATGCGCCCAACCTGGATATCATTGCAAAAAAGATAGATTCTGCTATGCGTCAAACTGATTCAAATACGATAATTTTCTCAAGAATCTTGAAAAAACTTGGGTTGCATTTTTTCTGAAATGTCCTGAAATGTTACAAAAATCACTTAATGTATCATACTATCCAAATTTCAGGAACTCCAAAATAACTGACTACTTTTGCTAGTTATAAAATGTGTCATAACTGGATCTTCATTCTACATATAAAAATTTGAGCAGATTTTGTTTGCTAAAAGTCAGTCAGACGAAAAAATTGTGGGTAACAGATTCTGTGTGGCACTTTCCCATAAACATGTTTACATTACATTGCTCTTCCCTCTAATTCCAATAAAAATAAATGAGAAACTAATCCAGTATTGTTTGACAAGGTTCTACATACCTTTAGGCTCTGTTTGCCAGAAAAGGAGCATCAAAAATCTAACTAAAAAACCATATTCTTTGGTGGACTTTTGACAGCTTTGAGTTGCTGATTTCCTATTGAAAGCTTGAATGTTGCTCATCAGACAAGATCGCTGTTATGAATATGAATTTTCATTATTATATCTTATATTCAATATAATATTTTATATAAATACTCTCCAAACGCAATCCTTGGCTGGTATGAAAGACTGCAAATAAGTTTGACCTACTGAAGAATTCTTGCAAAATTCCTAAACATTTAGGCAGAACAGCTGACTATTCTACTGTATTTCATACAATAATATCAGAATGAAATCCTCCAATACAAATAATGAATTTAAATACATGAAGAGATACATACTTTTTCAATACAAGAATCAATGAAAGAACCTTCTAAAAGCCCAAGACATTGTGAACAGTTTTGTAGCTTTGTCTCATTGCTTGTAGCTGTATGTGTTATATCTCTGCTTGCTGTTGAAGTTGTTTCCTAAAGATGAATCAAAGTGTATTTGACAGGTAATTTCAGAACAACAAGTCACCTATTGTGTGAGTTGAAAAGTATTTGAAATTTGTACAATGGAAATTTTTTTAACTGAAACCATGTCACTGGTCAATTTGCATGATTTGAATGCAATAGCAAGAGTTAATATATGCTGCATTCTGGCCTACTATAGCACTATCTGACATAATTAAAGCACCAGTGCACTAAAGATTTCTGGGCTAAAACAAATTTATTGCACCCCAGATCCCATTGGGAAAGAAGTAGACTGAAAAGTACAGCACTTGTGACCCAGATTGGAAAGTTTGTACATGGTTTTCATTTTTAGCTGTGCAGTTGGCAAGAAACAAAAGATCTATTGTTTCAACCCATTGTTCCCAAAATGTGGAAACTGCAAAATTTCCCTGAAGAAAATCTTACTCAGGCCATCTCAACTCATGGATGCGCAAAAAACAAACTTTCCAGTCTGGCGAGGGTGAATCTTTACACTGCTCTGCACCAAATATTTATGGGTGTAATATAATAACTTTGTGCATCAGTCTGCGCCAAAGAATGATTGACATCAATTGTTTAATACAATGAGACCAATGGACCAATGGTGGCGCCACGGGGGGATTGGAGTCCCAGATTCCAAAAGTCGGCAAAAGTTTTCAAAGAAAAATGACATAAAAATAGCTGGGTATGCCTTTAGGCTGAAAAATTATGTTAGAATCCCCCCATTTCTTTCAAATTTTTTAGAGCTGGCACCTCCACTGAATGAGACATTGATTATTTTAGTCCTCTTTCTGAGCCAAAATGTGCACCAAAAGCCAGATGAGTTCTTTCTTGCGCTGAAGATCTTCCGAAAATAGGCACTCAGATCAGACTCACCCTCCTGGCCTGACCAAGATCCTTCGGTTGTTGGGTGCGGCAAAGCTTTTATAGCTGTTACTCTCTGTTTTTTTCTCACTTTTCATAAATTTCTCTCGAAATTTCAGGTGCGTAGCCACAGTAATTTCATTCAGAAATCTTAGGTGTGCCTTTTGGATTTGCCAAATTTCCCACAGAAATGGGAAATGGGCTGCTCTCTTCAAGGCGGGCGGCGGCTCGGTGTAATAATTGATTGGTACTGAACTGATGAAACAATTAATTCTCAATCAATACCTTTCCTCCCAATAGGTCCACATTCCTGTGATTGAATATTCTCGAAAGACACCTGGCACAGCATTTTGCTTCTTTTACAAACTCTGCAATCGTTGTTTTCATCATAACTCGACTCTTCTCAGCAGTGCTGCTCGTGCCAAAAAATTACGTCCAGCCAGATGAGATAAAGCCTTTTAGGCCCGTCCTGCTCCGTCCAGGTCTTGCCTGTCTTCTCTAGAGAGTTGTTCTCTATCTCTGTCTGCACGACTGCTAATGATCTAGAGGTCTTTATCAGGACAAGAGTCAAGAGAACGACTTTCTCTGATTTTCGCAACGTTTCGTTCCCGCCATTGATTCGACTAGGCCAGGTTACGCTGCCACAGGGAAACAAGGATAGGAAATCGTTTTCGACTCGAAAACGACGACGAGGCCAACACATCAGGGTGAGACTCGATTTTTTGGTTCCTTGAAAAGCCACATTTAATCCCCCCCCCTCCCTTCCCCTCCGTAATATACCCAGGGACGTAGGAAGCAATTCAAACTTGGAGGGGCACCACACTTCAAGGGCACTTTTTTCATTACCCTGAAAGGGCATTTCCTGAAAATAAAAAGGGCACTTCTTTGTTTATTGCAAAATCTTGGGGGGGGCACGTGCCCCCAGTGCCCCCCCAGTTCCTACGTCTCTGAATATACCCCCTCTCTGGAACCTCCAAGGAGCCAATCCTACCTCCAGCATTCAATCGGTGAACATGCCTTATCTGGTCGCTTTCGAATTATTTAGCCAGAAAAATCTAAGCACCTACTTGCATATAGTTTTTGATTAAAATTGCATTGAATTCGTGGGCTTACTCGAACAATTGTGCTTTGACCCACAAAGCTACCATTTATTGCCTTCAAGAATAAGATTCTCTCCAAAGTACATGAGCCCCCCAAAAAATATTGCAACTTTCTGAAACAAAACCCTCCTGTTGCAAAGCAATAGACAATACCCAACGAGTATCTTGTTTCAGAGATTTCTTTCGGTTGCAAAAACCATCCTTACAAGAGGCACATTCCCTGTTTGTAAACAAGAAGAAAGTNCAAAACCCTCCTGTTGCAAAGCAATAGACAATACCCAACGAGTATCTTGTTTCAGAGATTTCTTTCGGTTGCAAAAACCATCCTTACAAGAGGCACATTCCCTGTTTGTAAACAAGAAGAAAGTAAATACTTCGAAAATGATGAATTTTATGGTGAAACAAATCATCTATGAACTAGCGCCCAACCTACCAACAAGGACAGATTCTGTAACACAATAGCATGAGATGCTTTTGTTGGCCCTTGAATTCAAAGCAATTAGCGACTGCAGACAAAGGAAGTTCTCTCAACCATAAATTCAAAACAAACAAAGCCGCAAAAGCTTCTCTGAAACCCAGGTAGCTAGCTCGCTCGTTGTGCATTCCAGAAATTGCTTTTACAACAGCAAACATGAGCATATATCGAAACAAGAAGGATATATGTACACATCTGCCTTGGGCATTTTAATTCTTTGGTTAAAAAGCCGATTGGGAGTCAATTCAATTCTCTTATCTTTTTGGTTGTAATGAAAACACTTACTCCTCGGCTTCTGAACAAAAGAAATAAAATGCCAGCCTTAGATGTGTAGATATATCCTTCTTCTTTCGACATATGCTCATGTTTGCTCTTAAAAACCATTTCTAGAATGCACAACGAGCGCGCTAGCTACAGGGGTTTCAGAGAAACTTTTGCAGCTTTTTTTGTTTTGAATTTATGGTTGAGAGAATGTCCTTTGTCTGCACTTGCTAATCGCTTTGAACTCAGGTGTCAACAAAAGCAACTCATGATATTGTATTACAAAATCTGCCCTTGTTTACGCAGCTAGCTGAATATCAGTTGACTTTTCAAGAAGATAAAATGCATTCAGACTTATATAAAACGCAACGCACTTGTATGGAACTTCAAATCTGTTTGCATCTTGCAAAAAGTAAAAAAAGGGTCTAACTTTGAGTCTTAATACTAATTCGAAATCTTGTCCAATCCACAACTTCCGTGATCCTAGTCCAAAAGCTTTTGATCGGGAAATTATTGTCCGAAATTTTTGTCTAAACCTTTTCGATCATCTTTACATAGCAAAGAGATAAAACTGGAACAACACAGCAGATATGCAAAAAGGTAAACTGCCAGGTAACCTAAGATAGATTTATCTGATTGCTATACCGATGAAATATATTCTACTATTAATTTAGATCAACTGAATTAAAATCTGTAGATCAAAAGAAGAAGTTCCGTATTTCAAAAAGTGATAAAAATCAATTCGAAAACGATAAAGACGTCGTCCTTCTAGTTCTTGCGTTGACCGGAAAACGAATGGCAAAGCATAGGCGTAGGAGATAGGGGGCAAAGGGGGGCTGCAGCCCCCCCAAAGTCAGAAAAATTTGCAAAAATCAGCCATAATCGGGCGGAAATTCGCCTCAAGTCGGGCAAAATTTTCTCAAACAATGGATTTTTTTCGGGCAGCCCCCCCCAAATTTTATCTTCCCCTACGCCGATGNAGTAAGGTTGTTTGGATCCTATACCGACAAAATAAAAAATTCGAAATTTTGAACTTCTAAATGGAGGGAACCACCTTAAAATCTGTCTCAAATAAGATGTCACATGAAAATGCCCGCGAATCCAAACAATCACAGAGTTTTGCACCAGCTATTTTGCGTCTTTTGCGTTATTGAAAATTTCTTGAGACATATTTGAGACAGTCTTTAAGATATTACATGACAGCCAAATACCAGGGGGGAGGGGGGAGAATTTCTGCATTTCAAAAAGTGATAAAAATCAATTCGAAAACGATAAAGACGTCGTCCTTCTAGTTCTTGCGTTGACCGGAAAACGAATGGCAAAGAATCTATATTTTGCAGTTTCCCAAATAATCGACCTTGTTCCCAGGGTGTTTTGTCATATTGGGACAGACGAAAAGGAAATAAAACTCAATATGGAACATCGTGGTTTTCCTCTTAGCCAAAAGCAGAAATGACTTCCTGCACATGAGTTTCTCAATAAACGAATAACAATATTCTAATAGCGCATCTATACTGTCTGGGCTCTTAATATTTAGCAATACTTACAACAAGCAGGTGAAGATGAGGCCCATATTTCTTGAAGTCATATCAAAACTTACTCAAGAACGATGTATGGAAAGAGAGTGGTCACTTTAAGAAAGACACAACTGTAGCCAAATGATGCAGATGATGCTGCATTTTCGTTAAATATACCCTTGTCTAATCCCTGCTAAATTTGCAACTTAACCCTAAAGAAAGATCCCGTGTTCAAACGGGTACTGGAGACGTGTTATCGAGAAAGGATTAGATTTTCACGATTTGGTCAAGGAACGGTGTCGATTTTCATGATTTTGGCAAAAGGAAAGGTGCACATTTTTTGATTTTGGGATGAAGAACAAATGAATAGGACATTTTTGAAAAATTGGTATAAGGTCCAGGTATAAATTTTGGAAAAATGGGTACGTAAGGAATGAGTACCTTTTTGAAGCTTGTGTGGCACGCCCCAACAAAAATCTGATAAAGTAACCCGGAAGGCTGCCCTGGCACCCAATTGTGTTTCCAAGCCATTCCATTTGGAGGCTAATCCTATCAGTGAATCCCGGGGTAAATCCTAGTATGATTTTTGAAATCTTGAATATTTTACGGTTAAACAAGATCAAAACATTGTTATTAAGTTGGAATAAAAATATAAGAGTAACATCATAACCCCATTATAAAAGTATCCTGTTTTAATCCTGCAGCAAAAAACGCCACTGCAATTATCTAAAGAAAGCAAGTTTGGATTTCAGCCATTCTTCGGTTAATTCTTCTGAATTGCGAACTTCAAAGACCTGAAAAGATAATGGAAGGACAACGTGAGAAATCTCTTGCCAGGGCTTTATTACATTTTTGCATTCATGCTTCGAACAAAAACGAGGCTGTGTGATAGTTTTTTCGCCTCTTTATCGTTGCAAGCCTCTTCATCGTGTATTCATGCATTGAAAATGGCATGAGAACACGATATAGAGACTTGCTACGATAAAGAGGCGAAAAACAATCACACAGTCTCGTTTTCGTTTGCGCAACATGACGTCATTTCACTCAAATTGCTTATTTGAATATGTAATTTCACAAGGAGAAGGCGAAAAATAGTGGAAAAAAGTATCATACATCATTCATAGCAGTATTATCTTGTATTTGTCATCAATCATAACAACCCCCGACTTGTCCTTGAAAGATATTCATACTAAGTAACTATGCCAGCTCCCCTCAGTGAGTTCTCGGCACTACGGAATGAACTCCCTTTCCTTCAGAGGGAGTGTCCCGGGGGGGGGGTACATAACATATTTATGATACGGGTATGTGCCGCCCATATGGGTGCGGTTTTGGGCCCAGAATTCTCTAAACAAGGGTCCTTTTTCGGCAGATTTTCCATACACATGGGTGGGGTTTCGCTGAAATTCGCAAAAAATGGTTAAAATGTTAAAATGGGCAGTTTTCCGCCAAAATCCATCATAAAGTGGGTATCAAAAGCAAGTTTCAGTAATTAGAAGAGAGTAGCTTTCTGAAAACCGGGCGGCAGACCCCCGTCCATCCTCAAGTCATGTACCCACCCCCCGGGGGGAGCGTATCGTGAAATGCTCTCAGTGATGATTTGAAATTGACAACTTCTCTGAAGAAATTCAAAAAAGAAGTAAGTTGAAGGGATGGCAACAATTGTACGTGCTACATTTGCACTTAATTTAGGATTTTTATCTGTTCCGCTACATTGTATATTTTTTATGTTGTAGATAGTTCGTGTTAAATAGTTAACTGGCAATAAACTAACTGCAAATAAGTTAATGATCATGACTATCATTATGAGGCCAACTTTGCACGGCAAACATGGAACCAAGCTAGGCGTTCTTATCACAAATAATCGATGTTTACCAGAAAATTTGAATGGAATAGGGAGATGTGTTGTAAGCTAAAGTAGAGGGCGCAACCTGAAAACTTCACCCCCAGACTCCCTCATTCTGATGCCCAATTGATTCGCCCTGGTCACGCTGCTAGCTTCGACAACGCATATGTTTTCTGTAAATCCTTACAAATTGTTTCATTTTTTCCTGCGCTAGTCATTTACCTCAACTTTAAACTGTACGTGGTACATGGCTTTTCTATTTGTCTACCATATCACTTCACAAATGCTTTTAGCTGTGGGGGGGGGCGAACTGAGAGATCACTAAAGGCCCTGAGTGCCTCTGTTACGCCACTGCCACGCAGGAGTTTTTGGGTGCGTCGATTATCAAATCTTGCATACACCGAGGATGATGTGCTCAAAGTGTCATCGTTCTGCAGCTGATCGAAATTGACCCTGCGTTTTTGGATGACTTTCCGTGGGTTCTAGCTTTGCCTAATTTCACTAAATCCTTAATCTCGTCTCTTTGCGATGTTGATAAACATAGCAAAAACCGTAGCAATGTAGCCTAGTTATTTATTATTAGCATTATAATTATTAATTTCTTTATAGTAGGCGTTTAAAAGTAGCTAAATTACAGCTAACTGATGCCTACTAAAACAAAAATAAAATTATTATCGAAAGTACAAAGTAAAATATTTCCAATTCATTTAACAATGAATGATATCTATATATGCATATGATACACTATATACATATGATGCATATTTACAGGCGAGTTTTTGATTGTATATATAAAACAGGATCAATTCAAGAACCCAACCAGTGCTACAAAAGTTTTTGCATAATCGGCAGTTGCATTCATCGCCCTTCCACTCCTTTGTGCGTTTTTAAAGATGGAAATATTCAATGACAGTTTGGTATCATCTGAGAGTCCATTCCACAGTTTACATCCCAAGAAAGCAATGTTCTCCATCCCAAATCGAACCGTCCGGACCGCTCATTTACCTATCAAATATTGCTTGAATCACTGATTTCGGTCGATTAGTTAATTTTGGGTAAGAGTTTTTCTCGGTTCGCTTTTATTTGGTCACAAGGTCACAGGGTATATCTCCAAAACCATGAGGTTTGCTTAGACTAATTACAATGAGTACCAGTAATCGCTATTCAAAACGAGACTACTGCACCAAACCGAGACCGCTCATATTCTGCACATCCAAAGATTAGATGTCAGTTTCAATTTAAAATGAATTCTCTAATTTGCTCTTTACCTTAACTCCTAAATAATAAAACTCCGGCATTAAATACCAGCCTAACTCTATTTTTTTTTTATCAATCTCTAAGAAAAAAACTACAGTACAAGAGTCTGAACCAATCATAGCGGAAAAAGACACATGGTCATCTAGTCCCCACTATGAATGACTCTTACAATAAATATAAACAATAATCTAATTTAACTAACAAAAGGACCCAATACCACACCACACTACTCCACACCAAAAGACACTAAACTATACAACGAGAAGACACTCTAGGTACAACGAGAAACCATGTAGAGCAGAAGCTCTATTTGAAATTAACATGATGAAAATTAACACCCGACAAGATGCGATTGTCATGAACATCCACCACCAGCACCAGCCTACTGGCCTGCCAATAAAAATGCCTTTCTTAATAATTAATTCAGTTTTCATTATCTTCATAACCAGATTATTGTAAGATTCATTCCCTAAATCAAAAGACAGTATAGATACTAACTTTAGTAAAGCCAGACTCTTTAACTAAGTGCAATTTAGAACCAGCATACATCATTTGCATTTGAGTTTTACAGCCTGGAGTTGAAATAAAGTCTACGTCAATTTGCAATCAAAATGAAAGAAATATCAATTTGAGCACTCCTCCGTATACTTTTAGGGAAGAAACTTTCGTGGGAAGAAACTTTTGCAGGAAGAGACTTTCGCGTTTTTGGCAGAAATGCGCGAAGTTTATTCCGCAGAATTTCCTAAAATGTGAAATTCGAGAAAGTCTCTTCTCGCGAAATTTCCTAAAATATAAAATCATATATTGATATAATCATCTGATGATGCCGTATGGATGTACAGCGAAATACTGTGAATTTTTATCAATGGATATTGAAACATGAAGTTTCTTGTAATTCTATTCTTATTGATATAATCATCTGATGATGCCGTATGGATGTACAGCGAAATACTGTGAATTTTTATCAATGGATATTGAAACATGAAGTTTCTTGTAATTCTATTCTTATTGATATAATCAACAATTGATATTCCTCTTGAAATCATTTTGTTGTATGCCTTTATAAAATGCAAGGAAATTTAATGCAAACAACGACCCTCTCGAACTACGCTGCGAACAAGCACAGATGGATATGGAAGATGCGGAAGAGACATTGAAGAGCCGCAGAACTTTTGAAACATAATGAAATTTGATAAGAAGCCTAATTTGCGAAAATCTATAAGCAAGAAATTGCTTGGAACAACTGCTTTGTTACAACTGCACGAAACAAAGAAAATTTCAGAGAAAATAAGATACAGACCTATAGGACTACAGAAAATAAGACATTGTGGAAATGAAACTCTGCCATCATCATGATTTTGCACATAGCTGTATGCAACAAACCTGCAAAAAAGACTGAAATTAAACAAAGTATCCAATGTATG
>REGL01000180.1:268584-298619 GCA_004194395.1 Aurelia aurita complex sp. Pacific | reverse complement strand
TATGCGGATTATGACGTTGTAGACCATTTCGTTTCAACCTCGTACTGAAGTAGAGGTAAGGACACGTTTTAGTTCGGTTGTTGTTGTGTTATCGTGAGACTTTTTAGGCCTGTTTGGCTACCGTGAGTTGGGAGTTCTGTATGCTATACAATTCGGCATAAAGCGACGAAGATAATGATGGAGGAGGCAACAGTGGAATTGAGGTAAGCTTCTTTCCACATCCGCGATAATGTTGACATGCTAGGCCAAAAACACTTTTAGACACCCAGAAAGTCGAAGAAGCAATGCATTGGGGGATTGGCACAGGCGCAAAGCACATATGTCAGCAGTGGCTCTTTAAGCCGTAGGCATGCGAGAATTGCAATTCCTTTTGCTCAGCTTCTGAATCAGAGGAATACTGAAATAACAAATCGCTCTAAAAATTACCCTCTATTGATAACCGGCTCTAGAAAAATCGTCAACAAAAGAGACATGAATTATCACTTAGCATACTTGTCAAAACATTTCACAGGCGCGTGTCTGTTTCCTAATAGCTTAAACCATATTCACACTGACACAGTTAAACCAGCTTCATCTAAACGATGTTAAATTTTGACCAATCAAATGCATTCGACTTGTTGGATTGACCAATGTGAGAACCTGGTCTAATTTAAGATGGTTTCATTTGAAAGTGTGAATGGGATATAAATAACCCTTAGTCTTTTTGTGCAATCTGAGAAGAAACTTAAAGAGAAGTTCTTCCAATGCCCTGGTTAAATTTTTTCCAGTGTTTTGATCTGAAATCTAGTATGAAAGAGACTTAGGAATCGTTCTTATTTCTGCCATATGTTTTTGTAGTTGCGTAGTTTACGTATTTTTTCTTTTCTTTTTTATCTCTATGTTAAAGCCCTCGGGCTAGACACAGCCCGTTGCTCCCAAGGGGTTATCGTCTCATCCTTGTAGTATCGTAGAGTAATTCTGTAGGTCGTAATATGTATTGTAACATTTTATTGGGTTATATACAGGGTGTCCCAAAAAAATTGTGACCCGTTTGTCTGAAGATTGCGGCAAAACGGCAAATGTCTTTGGGACACCCTGTATTCTCATCAAATAATTTGTAGGACTCATCAAATAATTGGTCTCTTTTACATACCTTGGTTGATGGGCTGGAAGAACGCTGGCTACATCTTCAATTGTTGGGTTGTCATAGTCCTGTAGAATTTGTATCACAATAAACATGAGCAAATCTTGCCTGCGTGCAGACTTCACAAACGGGAGAAAGTAAAGTCTGCGCAATGCCGTAGAGACTGCATGCAGGCTAAGCAGATTTCGTAAAATAGTATTCATTTACTTGGCAGAAAAAAAGGAATGCTCCTCGAAATGACTAGGGAATTTGGAAGTGGATTATGTCGCATGAGCGGTCATTTGACGATTACACAACTTTAGCATCACTTTTTCAATGCAGTGACTCGAGAAAATAATTTGGTCTTTGATCTACTTGCGAAAAAATTGAAGATAAGCCATCTAATCAAATGCTGGTGATTTTTCAAACAGGAGCACATTTTGGAACACCCAGTAGAAAGCAACTTTCTTATATCAAAAGTAGCAAAAGATAAAGACAGCTTGAATCATAATTTAGTCTGGTTTTCGAAAAAAGAACCAGTGAAATGAAAACTAATAACATTGTTACGAGCATTTTGTGAAATATATAACCAATAACCTTACAGCTAATTCTTCACTGCAATCATCATCTTCAATGATTGTGTGCTCTTCTGTGTTAACTTTTACTGTAAGACAAAAAAAGAAAGATGACACTCATCCAGGGCATCCTTTAACATTATTTGTTCAGGATACTGCGAACTCCCCCTTTTGTAAATCACAATGGAAAAGACGATAACTCTGATTGGTTCGCTGATCAATGGAATGGGTGAAGCGTTTTGGGGCATGCGCGAATTCACAAAGGAAAAATGAAGGATGATGACCCTGCAATCGCTAGTGCGTATATTCCAAAGCGCTTAAACGGGGGTCTAGCTCTTCTAGAGAAAATCCGTAAGATTTTCACTGATAGTATCCTGAACATTACAACTGGTGGGCTATTGGTCCAGTAGGCCCTCTTCTTGGCACAGTAGTGAAATAACATGTTATACAAGATTCATTACAATCTAATAGCCATTCCTGCAGACTGCCTGCAACTTCAGCAAAGGCATACACGATTCTTGCGCCAGCTGGCATTCCACACTCTTCAAGGATCAGGAAACTACCGTAAATATGCATTCTTCCCACGTACAATATGGGAATGGAACTTTTTACCAATAACTTTAATCACGAGTCGAAGTATTGACTGCTTTAGAAATAAAGCAAGCGTAGTCGACTATGGTAGTGTGCCACGTATGCCATCACTCTAGATAGATAGGGATCTTATTTTAGAAAACTCTGAAAAAGAACTCCTTTGAGAAACTGTTTAAATAATTCTGCATATTTCTTTTTTAGCTGTGACATCCAGGGTGGAAAGTATGTAATACGTGCAAACTCAGTTTGAAGCTATGTGCACTTCCTCCAGCATATTGGGCAGCTTGAAGCAAATGATTTGCCCTGATCTAATACCGATCATTAGATCCTAACATTTTCAAGTATTAGCTGACTTTCCACTCTGGCCTGTCACCCTGTCATAATCTTCTTTTTAGAAGGCAGGCAGTATCTGGTAGATGTAGATATAGATAAAATCACGGTCTTGGTTTCACTTTAGTCCACTTTAGACCCACTCTAAATAAAAGCTAAAATGATAGGGTCTACTGCTGGGGCAAAATCTTTGTTCAGAGTTTTCCTCCAGCTAGAACTGCTCGAAACACTCTTGAGTACCCAATAAACAGGAGGGGGTGAGAATAATCGGGGGAGGGGGTGGAAATCGTTTGATATAATAAAACTCAGGAGGAGGTTGGAACAATGGGGGGAGGCTCGAAACATTGAGAATTATTGTTTTCTTAGTTAAACACGTATCTTCTTTACATCCAATCTAAAAATATGTTCCCTATCATTTCATTTTTTCAATAATTAATAAAAAATGAGTTGGAATAAAAGTGGGGGGGGGCTGGAAAATATTTCAAAAATTAACCAGCGAGGGGGGACGATTATTCGGTACTTGAGAGTACGAGTACACTATTTTCCACCAATACCAATTTTACCATCAGCCTACCCATTTTACCACAGTAGACCCTATAGAGCAACACTATTGCCCATTTTGTTCATCTCATTTTATTGATTTACCCCTTCATTGTCAAGCACCAATTACAGCAACATAAAGAAATTGGGGAAAGCATCTGTGAAGCCAAGAAGTCAATAAGGTGAAGTTGCGGCTTTTAGTGCCAAGCGCTGGGATTGCAGTGGTAGAATAGGCCTGATCGAGTCCGTGACCCCTTGTTATGACGCTCAAGTGGTGGGGCTCTATCAGGTATCTAGCCCTGTCCACCTGACTGTTCTGGCTGCAAAGTCAGTGGATTACACCACTGTGCCACAACACCTTATAATATATAACAAACCATTCATGCCACTTATAAACCACTTATAATATATAATATAATATAATATATAATATATAATAAACCACTTATAATATATAATATAATATATAATAAACCACTTATAATGTATAATAAACCATTTATGCATATGTATGTATTGCTTAATGGGACAGCGACTGCATTTTGCGAAACAAGACCTTTTCAATTCTTGAAGGAAAACAGAGGTGCAATAGAGAAGCAATTGCTGAAATTAACCAGAGATTTGACCCCAGTTGTCAGTTTGGCCCACCCATCAAATTTTGTGGAAAAATGCCTTGAGTAAATCCATGAGAAATCACATTCATAGGTTGAAAAATAATATCTCATGACAACTTCTTGAAAGTTTTGCAGTGTTGATTTTAACAAATTTTTGTATCTTATTAAGCAAAGCAAATTTAAGTTGAAGTTGCAATTTTTAGCACCAAGTGCAGGGGATCGCGTTCACAACCTCTTCATGATGCCCAAGTAGTGGGGCTTGAACTGGGATCAAACTCTGTCCACCCAAAACTGTTCTGGCTGCAAAGTCAGAGGATTATACCATTGCACCATAACAGCCAAGAAGCATTTGAAAAAGTCCATATTTGATATTTAAATCAAAATTGCAAAATGTATCAATTTCATTACAATGATGTTCATCAAAATATCTCCATGAAAGATTTCTTGATGATTGACTATTCCAATTCCATTTTTGGACAAATAGGGTAGAATACATACTGATAATTGCAGCATTATCTTTGTCTTTTCTTTTTCGAAAATCTGCAATCTTTTTCACAAGTGCAGGATCAGTACTACAAAGCTTCAGATTTTCAGCCTAAAAATATAATAATAACATAATGAAGTGCCAAAAGCAAACAAATTATACTTTCATGGTTAAGCCATATTTTAATTTCTATGCACATATACAAATATTGCAAGTGTCAAATTTTAATTGCTAATTGAAATTATATTTAGGTATTGCTTGTTTTCATTGCAATTTCATATTTCCATTTCAAGGGTACTGTAAGTATTGAATGGCTATATTCTTATTATATGTGCATATTTATATTGTTAGAGCATATTTCCATTGTGACCTCATTTAAAAATTTCCCTCACGTTCTCCTAAATAGTATTCTCATGCTGCTCAAAAAATTCCTCATGATCCAGCGGGAAGTAGGAACCTGGGTCCATATAGTTTCTTAGGCATATCCCAGTCTGCAAAGTCTGTATATGTGAATGATTTTCTCGTTGTTTTTTCATGTTTTTAAAAGTTGTTTTCATTTCTATGGGATGTACTGTTCAGTAAAAAACAGCTTACCATATTCTCTAATGCCTGTAAGCTCCACTTTTCTCTTCTGCCAGAATCACACACAAACTTGAGGAGAAAATAAATATACAAACTACAGTGCCTGCCAAACATTCTTAGAACATTGAGGCCATTCCTTTGTATTGGTAAAGTAAAGACACACTTTTCCACATCTTTAATCCATAGCGATAAGATGCAGCAAGCATCCCCCCAAACAATGTTGAACAAAGTGTGCAGCTTGAAAACCCTGTTTTCTTTTAATTATTATTATCATTATTATTTTTCTTTCTTTTTATTTAATTAAAATTGTAAAAAGACATTCAAAAATAGCCTTATGTATCATTTAATTTACCCCTTATGGGAAATTAATACTGCGCAAAATGCGAACTAATTCATCTCAATTCAAAATCTTTCTTCCATTGCTCAAATTAGGTCGCATTTTGATTTAGAAATCTCTAGCAGTATAAATTTCCTATAATGTATTAATTTTATTAACTNAAGGGTCTGGTCTTACAAACCAAATAAACACACATTAAAGTTTGGAACACTCTTCCTCCACTCGTTGGAAAGTCAGTCACTGCAGTGCTTCAAGTCAACTATAGAGGACATAGATGTTGCCAATTTTTATTGAATAGAACAAAGTGTGCAGCTTGAAAACCCTGTTTTCTTTTAATTATTATTATCATTATTATTTTTCTTTCTTTTTATTTAATTAAAATTGTAAAAAGACATTCAAAAATAGCCTTATGTATCATTTAATTTACCCCTTATGGGAAATTAATACTGCGCAAAATGCGAACTAATTCATCTCAATTCAAAATCTTTCTTCCATTGCTCAAATTAGGTCGCATTTTGATTTAGAAATCTCTAGCAGTATAAATTTCCTATAATGTATTAATTTTATTAACTACTAACAGCTAACAACTTATGACTAACAATTTGTGCGTAATACCCGTATATTGGGTTTTGTACAGTATTGGTAGATAGATAGAATTACAAGGTACTGTAAAGTATGTCCTCTATCAGAGTCACAGACTGCCCTGTCTTTCTAATTTTATCATCACAGAATAACATAGTAAGGGGGAGAGGGGAAATCACAACACAAGGCAAAATTAGCTGAAGAGGTGTTCCAAGACTTTTGGCAAGTGTTGTAGGAACATCTGTTGATCATAGTATCACAAAGCCATCTCATCTAGTTCAGGCAGGCATTGTTCATTGCAATTTGAATATTTTTTGAGTCAAAAATATTCATTGCAGCATGATTGCAGATAAAATGGGAATAGCAACATTCTACACAAATTCTAAGCAATATTTTCTCTTGTAAACAATAAATTTCCAGTCCGCTCAGGAAATTTTACTGAGTGGAAATCAGACTAAGTTGCCACATTTCCATAGGGCATCAAGGCGCATCTTAAGAAACAAATGGAGAAACATGTGTCCGCAGACTGGAGATGGGGCATGTCAGTAATGGGTTAAACTATTTTAAAACAAAGCAATCGCATCATGATTCATGAAGAGTCTCAATGGAAATTTTGCCTTGATTTATCGCAAAAAAATTCGAAATCACTAATTTTTGACAGAACTGGAAATGGAAAAGATTCTCTTGCCCGTCAGGCTTAAATTTGGCTTTGAGCAGAAGATTGTCAATTTTGCTCGACAAAATTTTGATCGAAGTTTATGAATGAGAATAAAGCAAGGTGACCAGACCAGATGACCAGAAAAGTGAGTGAATTTTTTTATGGCCCTTTTGACGAAAATAAAAGTTTTGCTTGTTGTCCGCAGATATTTCCTGGAGGTACGACCCTAATAGCCTAAGTAATTGATATTTTGCTCCCCTTGTCATCGATCGTCCTAATTCGTAATTGTAGGGTTGTACTATACTGTTGACGTTGTTGCAGTGTAGTTTGTTGTAAACTCCATTCATTTAAATGTAAGAAAAATATCAAGGGAGCCCCTTAAAACCATAACAAAATGTCACGATCCTCTACCTTATCTATCTTGATGCCGGTTATAGGCGAGGTGTCGCTACCCAACCCAAGAATTTAGATGCTGGGCTTGGAAAAGCGACCTCGCTTGCACTGTAGTGCAGAGTGCCTGCATGCAGTCTAGCCGCCGAACTGACTCTCCTTCTTTGCTGGTTTCAAATTAGAATTTGTTGCCACTTTCAAAGATGAAAACGTTGTTTATCGCAAACAAAACTGACTTACCAAGATGCTTGTGCTGGATTGAAGAATGAGGGAACTGTCACGGGACGCCACTTCCTCATCAAGAAATCAAAATGGTTCTGTCCACAGCTATTGTTGTTGTTGTTGTCTTGTACTGTCATATGTCAGCCATGTTGTCGTTGTTGTTGTTGTGATAAATGGGACAAACAGGTCTGATGTACCACAGTACCAATGGCGCAGTACCAGGTACCAAAAGATCATCCACTACCCAGTACTCCCATTGAAAAAGTACCACTTTAGATGGCAAGGTACAGAAAAAAGCTGGGAAAAGTCCAATCATTTCCGTGTCCTAGGCCTCAATCCCCCGGTACCAATGTAATTCCTGCCAGTACCAGAGTTATTAGTACCAGATACAGATACTAAAAAGGTCAGTACCCAATACCATCCAACCCCCTGTCACCATCCTCAACATAGTGACCACTGCCTTGCTATTGAAAGAGGAAGACAGAAGAACTATTCTGTAAATTCTGCCCAAACAAAATCGAAAACCCACTTTATACTCTCATGTGAGAGATGCAGAAAGAACATTTCTCATAAACCAAGTCATCGAAAATTACCCAAATTTCAAAAAAATCCCAACAGACTAACAAAGAAATGATCTTTCTGCAGGGTGCTTCAGAAAAAAGCAACCAACCCTTCATTCGAGATTCTTNCAGGCTTAATATTTAGGGGTCAGCAAAGAAATAGTGGCATGGACCCCCCCGTATGGAAAGTTAGGGAGTACCCCCCCCCCCTGGGGAATATAACAACATCTGAATAGATTTTGAAGAGTAACATTTGAACTTGAAGGGTACCCGAACATGAGAAGTTCTACCGGGTGTCTAAAAAAAGTACCCCCTCTAGACTGGAAAGATAAACAAAGCAACAGGACATCAAGACTTTCCGAATGGACAGCTACATTTGATAAGCTTCAACTTAAATGCACATACCTTGCATTTCAAAGTCGTCTACCAAACACCGGTGATACGAGTTCGCAAAGTTCAAATTGTTTTTGAAACCTTTTGTCATTACAACGATATCCCTTCAGTAAAATAACAAATATAAACTTACAGGTCTCAACTAAAAATATAAGCATAATAGATAATTAAACTATCTGGGGCCACTGCTCCCTGAATATTAAAGCAATGATATTGAAAACTGTCTTGTTTTATTGCCAACATGCTCAATTAGGTTCAGTAATATGTTGAGGTTTTAGTAATATGTTAGGCTCAGTTGAGGTTTTGAAAAAGGGCCTAGCCATGTATTGATGTCATGGGCATTTTTGGAAAGGAATTTCAACGTTTTGTGCTTTGTTTTTACTTTTGAAAAGAATCATTCTTTTCAGATACTTCAATTGTTCTTGAAATTACTTTTCTTTTGAGGAATCGGTCCTTTCCTTACATTCTATTGCAGAAGTTATGCGTATTAAAAAAGAGGAAAAGCAACATATGCATGCTTATTGGGAGACGTGGCACGAGTTTATCATTCTTACTTCTTACCACATTCTCGCTGTATTCGTTTAATTAGGGTCATGGCCATGCGTCTAAAATTATTTTCAAAAGCAGAAACTATAAAATTAAAGTCCAGAAAAGGTCCTTCTTTGGAAAGTATCCACGATATCAAATCATGGCTAGGCCAGGTCCTTTTTCAAAACCTCTGGTTTCAGATGCACCATACATTTTGACTTTGTGAACTTGTATCTCTGGTGCTTAATGTGCAATTTTTAAATGCAAGGTACGTGCACTTCAGTTGAAGCTAAACAAATTTAGCTGTGGACTCGAAAATTTCTGATACTTTATCACTTTGATCTTTTCATCAGTCAGTCAACAGGGGGTACTTTTTGAGACACCCGGTATTTGACACGGGAAAGGGTATGTTCTCAAGAAAATGTCTGCGATTAGGGTATGTAATTCGCTAAAACAGGTCAGCGTTAAGGTTGCATTGCCCTTGTGTCGACTCAACACAAAAAAGCAAAATATGGAAGCTGTGAAGGTGATAAAATGAGTTGCTCAAAAAGAACATCAGCTATACCAGTATAAATGATTTCTTAAAAAGATACTAATGTTTTACCTCTATTTGAAATTAGAAATGATAAATTGATATTACACTACGCTTGACTAGCAAGGACATTAAAGAAATGAAAAACCTCATCAGAGTCATAAACAGCAACGACTGTCCCACACTCTCCACATTTTACAGGATTATATAGTTCTGTGATCTTGCTTTCTTCTACATCAGCTGGGATCAATTTTCCAGGGCCATCTTTATTTCTCCTTTTCTTCCCTTTTCGTTTATTTTCATAGCGTAATAACTCATCTTTGCAAACACTACTGTTCATGACAAACATAGCTCGATACTGGGTTTTGTAGATGTCATGCCTGCAAAATAGACAAGGAGAGCATGAATAAACGGTCACCGTCTGCAAAAAATGGACAATTTTGCAATTCTTTCAGACAGCAAAGACGCAGTCTTCTCACTGGTGTCAATGATGTAATGGAAGCATAAGTTCACTCTGAGGTTCCAGACAACAACATTTTGCAACTTCTTCTATATGGAAATAAAAATTTGCCCTTGGAAGCTAACAGGTTAATCTTGAATGCAACAACGAATTACATTTTCGAAACAGAACGCGTTGATCGAAGATTATTCATATCCTTACGAAGAACACCCAAACCCCTTCTGTATGTGTTGGTTTTAGTAGTTCTCTTTGTTTGTAAATATGTAATGTCTGAAGGAAGCTTGCAACCAAATAATCGAATTTGCAAATTACCATGCTTGGTTCTAAAATTTAAACCTACACATGAAATTAATGTATCTGGCTGCAAGCCACCTTCACATGTACCTTCGTATTCTGCTTATATTCGAAATGTCATTTTTGTAATAGTAGTTAGATGTACTATTATGTAGCTTTTAATTAATTCTCCCTTGAATGGCCACAGGGTAGACGTGTATTTCGCTCCCTGTGGCATCTTACCTGTAGTATTGTAGCGTAGTTTGTAGGTACTGTAGTTAGAAACATGTTTGTAAATTTTTAAAAGCATATACACATTTCAAATAGACAAGGAGTGTGTGAATTTAAAGGTGTCACCATCGCATCCTTCAGGCTGATTTCCAATCAGTGGAATTTTCCGAGCGGGAGGAATTTCTAACAAGACAAATGAATTCAACCATAAAATTCTATTGAATTACAAAGTGACATTTTCTGTCGCAAACAATAGAATTTCTGCCCGCTCGGAAAACTCCGCTTACTGGAAACTGGCCTTTAAAGGAACTTCAGAACTGACTCTTTGTTTTTCAGCCGAATTCTACCGAAGTAAAGTTCGTCTGCAATTCAAGTACAGTAAAACCAGCGTATAAGAACCTAATATTTTGCAAGTCAGCGTGGGTTCTTAAACAATGAATACAATGGATTGGTTCTTATAAAACAATTGACAATTTGGCAATTTCACCTGTAGGTTCTTAATCCACTAAGTTCCCATACTCGGGTTTGTACTGTATTCGGCTACTGCAATTTTGAGAACCAGTTAATTAGCAAGCGAATTCAGCTGTTCTGCGAGGAACAGATATGATTTTTCTGGATATCCAATCGAAAGATTTGGTATTTCTTGTTGGGGAGATGAAGTGCTGACCCTATTGTTTTGATACATTATGTTTCAGCTTTGTTGTGAGCGAATCGACGTTGGGGCTCACGCTGTCATGCGCATCGCGCGTAGAGCATGTTAAACTTCTTGGGATTTAAATTGACCACAAACTGAAGTTTGACAAGCATGTGCAAATATTGTGCCAAAAAGTCAACAAAAAGACCTGTGCTTTTTCTAGGCTAAATATGTACATTTCCAGAGAGCAAGCATTATCAATTTGCAATGTGATGATTCTATCGAATTTCAGTTATTGCCCTTTGATATGGCTATTCTGGAATAAAGGTGCAAACAAAAAAATAGATCACGCGCATAAACGTGCATTAAAGATCCTCCATAATGACTACGAATCTTCGTTTCAATCGTTACTCGCGCTCGCAGTAACAGTTTCACCATCCACGTTAAAAATTTGCAAAAATTGATGACTGAAATATACTTGTCATTGAATAATATGAATCCATCGATTGTATGGGAATTTCATGAGAAGAAATATGTGGCCTATGACCTGAGAAAAAAAAATCTTTGCATACTTCCACAGGCAAAGACAACATCTTATGGAGTTGAGTCTTTATCTTTCAGGGCAAGTTTCCTTTGGAATACCCTTGAAGACAATATCAAAGAAGAACCGACACTCGCGCGTTTTAAAAATAAGATAAAAAATTGGGCCGGAGAACATTGCACCTGCAGAATATGCCAATAACAAAACAGGATGTGTACTAGTTGATTTTTTAGATTTTAAGTATTTATGTATGTAGGTTGGTCTTAATTAGTATTTATTTATACTATTGTAAACCAACGTTAAATAATGAAGAAATGAAAAAAATGAAAATCGCTGCTCTTGTTTCTTCCCTTGTTCTCAACGGTCAAGCTAATTTGCATATTACACAAGTGCAGTAAATCGTTACTGCGCATGCGATCTGGAGCCCTTTTGGGGGGATTCCTCGAGGCTGACAACTTAGCCTTTTCGTATCCCCGACAATTTCAGCATGAAGACAGCAACATGATTTGCCTTCCAAGTGCTGGTATTAAGCAGTTTTATCGGCTGTTTTCCACAACTTGTTGCCATTTAAGAGATTCCACTGTGCCAAAACTTAATCGATCAATTCGGAAAGTACAATGTCGCAGTTTTAACGTATTTAGCAAAACGCAAGCATGACTGGCGTTAAAGCTCTCACATCGATTTAGAACATCACGTTTTAAAGATCCTCTTGACATTTTTTTCAGGATAAATTGGCTCTTGATTTACAGCAAGTCCCCGCAGCAGATAAGAAATAAGAAACTGCAGCATGCCATTCTAGGGGTTTGTCTCCCCCTTTTAAGAAACCAGACAGCCTGAATTTTGTCTGATTTCGTATAAATGATGAAGAAGTGAAACAACTGTGTCTGTTATTCACAAATGAAAGTATATTCCAATCTTTCATATCTTTACACATAAAATGATATATCATACTTTAGATATCTAGGCCCATGATGCTTAAAAGAACTCAACGAAGTCAGAGATATAGCCAGATGTAGAGAGCGCTGGAATAACCTGTTATAACTACAGTTTACATTTCTAAGGTATCTGAAAAGATCATTTTAAATGTATGCTCCTGTATATTATAATAATGCTTAACACCTTCCATAGATTGGGATATTCTTATGTTCTTATGCTATTGCATTTCTTGTGTTCTATCTTGTTTTAGAATTTTTAAAAGCAATTTTTCATGGGAAAGAGTATCCGTGAGAGATTCTTGATGAACAAAACAAGAAATCAGCACCCTCTTTCACAGATATTTTCTTACATAAAAGAAACTCAACAGCCTGATTTATAATTTCGAGTTTCTTACCAGCGGGGACATACTGCATTAACATTACTAACTGTACACATGGCAATTCAATGTATAGTACATACCTTTGACAGTCGATGCAAACAGTGATCATACAGGCAGGACAACTCAATATCGCATCACTTTTGTATTGTTTTTCTTTTTCTTGGTTAGGCTGACCCTCTGCACCATTTACTTTGGGTTTAGAACCTAGTGGAAAATCGTAATTGCACAAATTGAAATTCAGGTGCCCCTAAACAGGGAGAATGCCCAAAGGGTGAGAACTCTTTTTATATAAAAATATTCAATTAGGCCTAGTTTAAACATCCCATTTTTGCACCATGGCCTAGATAGAACTGATCAACTAAACGCAGCAGAAATGCGATGCGATGTTTAAACAAAGCCGCGCTTCTACCATTTAGCACGAAAGAGCTGGTTAGATCCTGCTGTTTTAACAATTTAAAACATCATTTTCACGTCGAATTCAATCGAAACTTGGAAATTTTAGCAGCATTTTATCTATTAAATTCGACACGGCAAAAATAGGGCTCATTATATATAGTCCTTGAATGTAACAGATAGTTTTTACTTCTGAGGAAGTTAACCTGTTTATATCAGTAATCATTGTCATCATTATTATCATTATCAGCAATTATCATTATTATCATTTCCAGTTCCAAACCATAAATTCAGTGAAGCTACAGGGTGTCCCAAAAAAGTGCTCCTGTTTGAAAAATCACCAAAGTTTTATTATAAATTCCATCTTCAAATTTCTTTTCCATCCTTAAATAATTTTGGATTACTGACAAAAGAGAAAGAGATCAAAAAGAAAATCTTATGATGGGTATAATAATTACATTTTCACGATTTTTCAAACCGGAGTACTTTTCATTGGAACACGTGGTACAATATTTTATGGTGCACCTAGTAGGATAATTTTGCAATAGCTAATGAAATGACTTTCTAAATCTAAGTAGCCTTTCTACTTTAAAATGATAGGGAGTTGGTCAAAATTGGTGCATATTTTTAGTTTACTCTGCACACAAGAAAAATCCAAATAAAATGAGCTTAGTATACAACAACATACTTTTCTTTGGTCGATGTCTCTGCCTCTCTCTTTCAACCCATTTCTCATCTTCATCATCCAAATCTGGGTCATATAAGAGATCTTCATTACTTGGTCCTCCGTCGTCAGCATTATCAGTTTTCTTGGATGCATCAGTTTCATTTTTGTCTTTTTTCTCCTCTCCGTACATTTTGTCGTCCATCTCAAAGTCATTGTCTTCATTGAGAGATCCTAAACAGAAGAAATGAAACATCTGTGTCTGATGGTGTTGACGTGCATGTCTCAAATTAAGGTTGGGTGTTCAAGGGCTAAAATTTTGATTTAGATTTGTTTACCTAGGTGCATTTTTGAAAACACAGAAAGTTCAATTAAAAAACCAATATAAAATGATTTGACAAAACAAATAAAACCACCTTTTACTCAGTTCTTAACTTTCAGACAGAAAATATTAGGAGCAAAAACTTTGGACAAAAAGTCGTGAACAGTTTTTGAGAAATCAGAGAAAAACATCTCTTTTTTACAACTTATTGATCAAGCCTCTTTCTTGAAGCCTCTTTCTTCAATCAAAGATTGGCAGTGAATGCTTCAAAAATAGAAGTATTGGAAGAAAAGACATACCCAAAAACTTTTGAACACCTTTGATGGTAATTTGGACAAAATAATTTTGGAGAAAACTTTAATTAAAAGTTTTATATACCATTAAAACTGTCATTCTACTGCAGGAACGGATTAAGACTAAATGGAAAGCTAACGCTACAACAATATACCGCAACTAGTGTGACCAATGAGTGCAAAAGGGTGCTGGGGAAAGGTGGGAAAGAGGCATTGCAGCCACCAGACTGAAAAATGCATGATCGATGAGTGGGAACAAAGCCACAAGGTAGAATAGAATGGAAATTATGGGAAATGACTGCATGAAAAGGAGGCTCAGTTTCGGTTTTAGTTTCATATATCTTAAATTCCACTGCAAACAATTTATTGAAATAACTAAATGGAAAAATAACAAAACTTCAAGAATATAAGACAATGTTACCGAAAATCAAGATGTCAGTTAGCAAAATTTATACAATTTACATTCAACAAAACAAAGAGAACAAAGATAAATTGTACGGAGGGAATTACTTAAAAGGAGGAGCTCTCTCAGTAGTCAAACTAATCGAGGAGAGAGCACCCCCTGTTTTAATAGTATCTCACATAAATGTGATTAATTTCAATGAGATTATGACTAGGGGGGATGGTGACCTTTTTGTACCTACTTTCCTAAGATCAATTTTGGTGATCACTTTCAAAAAGGAAAGCTTTTAAGTTTACTATGAAAACAAATAGCAGGTGGTGATCTTTTTATATCCATGGGATGTCATTCCAGCATTTAGCTCCAAAGAAACAAACAGATCTAAGACCATACTTAACGGCATCTTTCTGAGTTCAAAAAATTTTTCGAGCAGCTGAAGGGAAAGAGACAGCTGATAAGAGAGCCTCAAACACCCTCAATTTAATGATTTGACAAGTACAACACAACTCTTAATCTCCCCGATTAGAACAATAAAAACCAAACAGAGAAAGANATTTTCATACAGGTACTTTCCTAAGATCAATTTTGGTGATCACTTTCAAAAAGGAAAGCTTTTAAGTTTACTATGAAAACAAATAGCAGGTGGTGATCTTTTTATATCCATGGGATGTCATTCCAGCATTTAGCTCCAAAGAAACAAACAGATCTAAGACCATACTTAACGGCATCTTTCTGAGTTCAAAAAATTTTTCGAGCAGCTGAAGGGAAAGAGACAGCTGATAAGAGAGCCTCAAACACCCTCAATTTAATGATTTGACAAGTACAACACAACTCTTAATCTCCCCGATTAGAACAATATAAACACAACAGAGAAAGAAGATGCTCTACACAGGGGCGTCGCCAGCCCAGAAAATCTGGGGTGGACACGCTCAAGGGGTCTGGGGGCAAAGCCCCCAGAAAAAATTCTCCTGACCACGCCCTTCAGACTCTCGGAAAACGTGGGAGACGCCCTTTTAATCATTATGATCGTTTTTGATATTTTGGAAAAGCAATCATCGCAAGCAGCATCTTTCGTAACAGAGGGCATTTTTGCACAACAAAAACAGAAAAGTACATGATATATCAATTTACGAGGAAGGAAAATATGTGATTTGAAATTGAAATTTAAGACATTTCTCGAAATTTTCAATAATGAAACTTCAAGAGGAAAACCAGTTATCATAGAAGTTCCAAGTGAATAAAAATCTACCGCTCCCCCCGCCCACAAAGTTTTTTTTATGGATTTTGAGAAATTAGAAAATCGAGCTCTGGGAAAACTGGGGTGGACATGTCCACCCCAGTCCACCCCGTGGCGACGCCACTGGCTTTACATACTTTTCCTTTCTATATCTTCCCTCACCAGGTTGAAATCATTCTCAAAATTCTCAGTGCTGTCTTCCAACTCATTGTTGTACTCAACTTCATCACCAGAACTAAACAATAGAATGGATATCAGGATTGTAAATATGTAGATAATTTTGTTATGGCATTGGAGATTCTTTACTATGACCTTTGCATCTGAAAGAATTTTTATTGATTTGATTGTTCAATTTGTCATGGAACGCAAAGGATCATAATAAAAAGTTCCCTGGTACCATTTTTAGCACAATCATCCATTGGTCGGAATTCTTAGCAAGGCACAATGAAAGGCATATCTTATCAAGCACTTCTGATTGGCCATCGTCTTGCACAAGCTCCTAAAAGGGTCACTACTACTGCCCTGTACATGTTTGCTCAGAAAAGGGTGTTGACTCTGTTTATATATATAGGCTGAACAAGTAATTGGCTTAATTAAACAAAGGTCATTGGCAATATAATCCTATCCTATCATCAGAATAGATAATGTAAAATTTGATTGTAATTTGGCTAATTTGCACTTGAGTTGCGAGATGAGGACGTAAAAATGTTATAGGAGCCGCTAATTGATGTATCGATGTTATAGGGCTGACTATTTTTGGGGGCTGCCCCCCCCCGCGCTGATTCAGAAAGCACTTTTAAATCCAACGTAAATAATATTGATGTGTTTTCCATTCAAAATCAGTGCTGACTTCAAAAACGGGGAAACCTTAAAGGTGTGTCCCCCAATGAAGTTTAAACTAGCCTAGTAGGCCTACCGGTAGTACCTTGCNAATAAAAAGTTCCCTGGTACCATTTTTAGCACAATCATCCATTGGTCGGAATTCTTAGCAAGGCAAAATGAAAGGCATATCTTATCAAGCACTTCTGATTGGCCATCGTCTTGCACAAGCTCCTAAAAGGGTCACTACTACTGCCCTGTACATGTTTGCTCAGAAAAGGGTGTTGACTCTGTTTATATATATAGGCTGAACAAGTAATTGGCTTAATTAAACAAAGGTCATTGGCAATATAATCCTATCCTATCATCAGAATAGATAATGTAAAATTTGATTGTAATTTGGCTAATTTGCACTCGAGTTGCGAGATGAGGACGTAAAAATGTTATAGGAGCCACTAATTGATGTATCTTTTGGCTGACTATTTTTGGGGGCTGCCCCCCCCTGCGCTGATTCAGAAAGCACTTTTAAATCCAACATAAATAATATTGATGTGTTTTCCATTCAAAATCAGTGCTGACTTCAAAAACGGGGAAACCTTAAAGGTGTGTCCCCCAATGAAGTTTAAACTAGCCTAGTAGGCCTACCTTGCATTCAGATAGCCTCTCCAGACATGATTTTTTTTCCTCTGAAGTGAAATTAAAATTACACAGTTGAATAGATCTTGCAAAAAGAAACAATTTGATATTTGAACCACCAAAATCATACATGGAAATCAAAAGATATTCTTTTTCAAAGATTCAATATTGAGGCGTATTTCTGACAAAGTGTATAACAGTTTTCAATAGGAAATTAATGATGTGATGGCACCAAAAACAAGCACATGAAACAATTTCAAATACATTTTTAGTTGTAACTCAAGAGTAGTAAATCATACAATGGTGAAATTTTGAACAATTACTTGTCACTAACAATAAGTCATTTACAAAGATTTTGGGTGTGGTAATTCCTCAAAGGGCGTGGCTTTGTTACCATGGTAATAGTAAGTACAACACTAGTATAATACTAGATTTTGGGATATAGCCTCCTGCTGTTGCTATATTGGATGAAAACGTATTTGTATGCATAATTAGTACCTATAAATCTCCTGGAACATCTAAAAGTGATGTGAATCAGTGGTGGACATTTGAGGGTGAGGGTCTGACTGACTCCTAATAATGGAAATAACAATGACCTTTTGTTTGAAAACAATGGAATAAAACAATACTTTTTAACCGAAATAGTAGCTTTATCCCAGGAATATTTGGTTGAGTGTCTAAAAATTTCATGATGGAATGTTTTTATCATCAACTTTTATTGTATGCAGGGATGTAGGAACCGGGGGGGGCACTGGGGGCACACGCCCCCAAGATTTTGCAATAAACAAAGAAGTGCCTTTTTATTTCCAGGAAGTGCCCCTTTAGCTTGATGAAGAAAGTGCTCTTGAAGTGTTGTGCCCCTAAAGTTGGAGATGCTTCCTACGTCCCTGATTGTATGATGTCATTAACATTAATAACATCATGAAATATCAAGTAAATGCCATCATAAAATACAAACAGACAATTGCGCTAAAGATGGCAGCAAGGAACTTTTCACCAAGACACATTGAGTTCTTTAATCTCCTGTAGAATCGTCAAGGATTTGTAAAGAAAAAGAATGCGATGCATCTTGGTAAAAGGTTCCTTGCCTCCATCTTCAGCCTGATTGTCTATTGGTGGTATCATCCAAAATCAACATAAGCATACAACAGCTAACAGCGCTTAATAAGAGTGTTCTGGTGGTCTTTTTGTTTTGTTTGAGTTGTATGTCTAGTTCTTATTGAGCTTTCTCTTCTTTCTCTTTGGCCTTCCCTCTTCTATATTCTCTGATTCGTGTATCTTCCCCCTTAAATCGTTATCACTCACTTGACTGTCTTCCACCGCAATCTCCCCCCTTCCCTCAACGGACTTTTCAACAACTTCTTTCCCCTTTTCTTTTGTCTCCTGGCCACCTTTACAAATCACAACCCAGTCATTCTCCCAGTCTTCCATCAAATCAACCTCATACTCCTCCGGAAAATCATCATACTTGACCCCAAACTCGCAATCCACAGCATATTCATCATCTCCATACACTTTCACAACTGTTCCTAAATACCATCCATCATCCCACTTATGTTTTATCCTTTTCCCAAAGAGCTTTGGCCTTTTTTTCTTCTTTGAACAAACAACTCCTGACTTGCCTATTCTTTTGCTTAAATTTTGCTCTGCACATTTTTCAGCCTTTTTTTGAAGGAATACTTTGGCTTCCTCAAACATCTTTTGCCTGTCTTCCTCTGGTCTGGCAACAAATTTCCTTGCCAATTGCGCAGCTCTCTCCTCTGTAGACATTTCTGAAAAAGAAATCGCCTTTGACAGATTTTCTTTCAATTGAGGCACTTTATGTAAGACATACTTTCCGTCGAGCGTGGTTCCTTGCCGCAAAATCTTTGGATCAGGAACAGACTGATTCAGAATCACCCTTCTTGCCTTTATCTGCAATTGCAATGCTTTGAGCATATCAGCTTCTTTCACTTTTAATAATTCTTCTTCTAATTTTGCTGAGGAATTCCAAATGCCCCCATACTTTTCAAGCTCAGTAAGCAACGTGGTTCTTTCATCAAATTTTTCTTGCTCCTTTACTTATTTTTGCACTTTCTTCTTTTCAAGGCTATCCATTCGTTTCTGGATTATCTGTCTTTTCTTTTCTCTGTAATACTTTATGCGTAGAGGAGCAGCTTTTCTTGCGATTGTGATGGCCTTATCTAGATCTTCTTCTGACTTGCTTAAAAGCCAGTCAAGGGTACGATTGTTGACGAACATAATAGCACCACTTGCAGCAATTGTAGATATATTTTGCTTCTGCTTAACCTTTCGGTCCATCTGTGCAAAGTCCCTTTCAGAAAGGATGTTTGTCCTCTGGCAAAGACTCGTCTCTTGTAAAACCTCAGCTGTTGGCTGATAAAACTTGCCTCCTGGTAGCTGATCTCCAAGCTGCCTGACGATTTCCACTGCACAACTGCAGCAGATTATCTCCAAGCATTCTTGAGTCAGTGTGTCGAGCTCTACATCATTTGTTTCTTTAAAAAGCTCTTCATAAATCTCATCTTTGGAAATTTGCACTGAGCTCAGTAGGACTTCACCGTCCATTAGTGGAGATGCATTCTTGGCACATCTTTCAAATAAAACCTTTAACTCCAGCCACATCTCATTCAACTCAAATATATGGCCCTCTTCTTCAATTTGCGATATACAGGCCCCGTAACAAGCTTGTTGATAATTCCTAGGGCTCTGAATGAAGCTAGAAATAATTTTGTTTCAATATCTGCCAGGACTGATGTTTGCAGAAAATTTTCACCTTCAAGTGAGACAAGAAGCTCTTTCAAGTGGTACCTGTGGAAATACACAGCTCCGCCAAGCACAAAATAAACATTGAATCGGTGATGAAGGAAAGAAGGAAAGTTTTGGATCCCTTTCTTTTCTAAAAATGCTTTCCACTCTTTTGCTTTTCCATTGCGCTGGTCTCCATGGGTATATGAGCAAAGTTTTGAAATCTCATACAGCATGTCATATGTCCTAGAGTTACTGGTTTGAAACCCACTGTGTTGATTCACCAGCGCAGCAATCTTCTCAAACTCTTTAACTGATTCTTAAGTGTAAGTCCCCAAGTTGTGCAGGACATGAATACCACAAAACAGATGATTGACCCGACTCAACTTTTCTTTTTCAGCCTCTGGCAAATCACTGTAGTTTTCAACTACTTTCGGGATAACCTTGTCTCTCCACTCTTTAAGCTGTGCCACAAAGGTACAATTTACTACACATCTATCCGTCATGATGTTTTTGATTGATACCAATATGTCATTGGCCTTACTTTCACATTGCTCAGGAGGTACAAGCAATGCTGCTGCCTCTGTCAATATATCTCTAAAAGTGTCCAAATATGTCTTTCCTTCCCCAGATATCATATCCTCAATTCCAAAGGTGTATGCACCAGATTCTGTCACAACTTGAAACGATCCAATTTCCCCAAAGTTAAGCTTTGTTCCATCAAGATGTAGCACGTTGTTCCTACTTTCAGTGATGGCTTGACCAGCCTGCATCAAAGCTAACATACGACCCTCAACCATCATTACGCTTGCAACACTCTTTTTTGGCAATCTATCAATTTTCAAGTCAGCCAATCTCCCCAAAACTGATCGAACAACTTTCTCACAGTTATGTATACTGACACTCATACTCATCAGCTCATAATAAAGGATTCGTACCTCATCATTGTACTTTCCATTACAAAATGTTTTAATTTCATCTTGATTTAAGAACTCTTCTATTTCTTCTGCTAGCTTTGCATTTTCATTCTCTAAGTACTTGATGTATTCCTTTAGATCTCCAATCTTCTCTTTCTGATCTGCATCCTGATTGAGATTTCTGTTCTTGTAATAGAACACACGCTTACGCTCCTTGTCATACAGTGTATTTGAGGCAGTCAGTCTTTCTTCCAAGTCTGATATTCTCTCCTGCAGCTCATCATTTTCTAACTTCAGTGCTCTCTTATCACTTTCTAAGGCAATTACTTTATCACCTATACGGTTCTCTCTCTTTGCAAAATTTCTAGGCAGGTATCTACTCAACTGAACAGACTTTTCTTGCAATTTCTTTTTCAGGATTTCATATTTTGTTGTCATTCTTTGTAACTCAAATCTCAGCAAATTCACTTTTCTTACATTTTCTCTTTTGGTTGCTTCGGAATCATACATTGCTCTCTCCAAATCTGTTGTTGCTTTGAGAAATTGAAGATTCAGATTTGCTACCTCTTGGTAGCAGTGGTATAATTCAAGGTCTCTTGCTTCCTCAAGCTCATCAATCATGTCATGCAGTGTTTTTTCTTGGGCTGCACTATCAGTAGGAAAACTCAGTGGCTGAGGCTTATTCTTTGGCATTGGGGGCAAAAAATATTGAATAAGGAAATTTCTTTTTTTATCTGAACAAGAACGTAGCTTGTACAACTCCCTTTGAAGATGGCAAAACTCTGTAGATACTGCATTTGGGGTTGGCTTTCTTTCACATTCATACTTTCTGGCAAGCCAGTTACATATCTTGTCCCAGTTGAGGCTTCCACACTTCCCACGGAACCTACCAAGCTGGATGAACAGCTCTACAGTGAACATTTTTGCAGGATCCTTCTCTTCTATTGTGCCATCTAAAAGCTTTTCCAGATAAAAATATTCTTGTAGCTCCTTCCATTGCGTGGTAACTGGCAGTACAATTTCCTTCTTCAGCAGTTCACATCTCTCAGATTCTGGCAATTTCTCCGCTTTCTCTGAAATGTTTTTGTATTTCCTTACCAAGTTGCGAGCATTTATTTGAGGTAAGTTATCATTCAGGCATGGAAGTATCTGCTCCAAAGCCTTGTTCGTATTGCTGCTAAAATTTTCTGCTATGCTATGCAATACACCAAATACCTTTGTTGTGATATCAGAATTTGAAGATATGAAATAGTCTCCATTGCAAAGGCTATATTTATCAGCATCAGACAAATTATTAAGAAGGTTTCCAAGTTCCTCTGGTGAATAGGAAGCATCATCACATGCACCAACATTTTCAACTGGTGGTGATGCTGCCATTTGCCAGTATTATTGGAATGGCTTATTGGAGCATCCTCAACCTTGGTAATTTTTTATGCTGAAAAAGAATGAAAATTTTATTTTAATAAATTCTAAAATTACAGTACCCTATTGCCCAAGGCAGGGCACGCTGCTATCTGTGCTGCTATTATTGAGCACCTAAGTCAATGCGCCATTTTGAATTAGCACGCGATTCAAGAAATTTCACGACAATGAACGGGATCGGCTGAGATGGCCTAGCGGTAAACTTAAAATTGATTTTTGAAGGTGAGCCTGTTAGAATTCTATGCTAAAACTTTGTCAAAATAAGCTTAGATAGTTGAAAAAAATGTTAAAATAACTGCGAAACTCCTTACCTTTCACATTTCTATCCAGCGAGCTCAGGAATTACTCGATTTGTTGCCATTCTTGTTCCAGTTGAGATATTTTTATCGCAAAAACGTTGACATGACGACCAGGACCTCGGCTTCAAACTAGCCAGTTTTCAAACAGTTTGGAAGAGAGGCTCAATTGAAATGGCGCATCCGTTTGAGCTTGAGTTACCGCTAGCTGCGTCCGCGCGGCCGCGATCGGCGAAAACAGCTACAACGAAAAAAATCATATTAAATTGAAAGTTATCTTGCTGAAAATAAAAAATACATCATAAAATAGCTCTGGAATTCAGCTAAAGAAAGGTATAATGATCTCTAACATTCAACAAGGTTTAATGCAGTACCGAGGTAAAGGAAAACAAGTATGAATCAAAGTTCGATTGAACTTGTCAGAATTTGTTACACCAGTGTTCGGAGAGGCTAATTCAGAGTGAGAAAAGAGGATGGAAGTAAAGAAAAGAAAAATATCATTATCAAAATTTTCAATACGAAAACCTCCATTGATTACGCTCGTCACCACTTTCATCTTCAACGTAGTAGTCATAGTCTACTCGATTATTCATCAAATCATCCATTCTAGAAGAAAAATCCTGCAAGACCACCAACGAAACAATCGCTTCTTCTGCGAAATTTGTCAAATTGTGCCTAGGCCCATGGTTCATTGAATCGAATTATTTTTCGTTGCTGTTGTTGTTTGTTGCCCCCGCAACTTCGGAACAGCCTGAACGAGGCCTTCCCAGGGGGTAAAAGTTCCCTTCCTCCCCTCTTTTTTCTGTTTGTTCCCTTTAAGACGAATAAGAAAATTCATTAATTATTTTCCAAATGTATGATTTTATAAAATTTGCTCCCTCGTTCCGAGCCTATTTCCACGACTTTGTTGTCCCCGTATTCCCTAAAAACCAAGGCACGAGAGGGCCTCCTTACTACCCGCGAGTTGTTGCAAAGTTTTTGGCAAAACGTCTTCTTCATGTGCTGAAATACTTTCTGAACTTTCTTTGTAAGAAACTTGGTGGCAAATTCTGAACTTTTCATATCGCAAGACAGTTGTTCATCAAAATTCGCACTCAAAACAACCTCCAAACATCTGTCAATGCTGTTCATTGTCAAAAAATATACGACTGACCGAGGGGCGTATCATTCCATAAAAATCTCTTACACCTTTGGCAAAAATCCTTTTGTTTCAAGAAAAATCCGTTAAAAATCCCAAAAAATCCTATTGCTTTAAATAATCTCGTACGCCTTTTTGGAAGAGTGATACACCCCTTGCGAGTGGCCTGTAAAGTCCAAGGTGCAGATCGCAAAAAATTCTTAGATCCTCTAATTCTGGTAGCATGGTTTCTTAAAGTTTGAAAATTGAGCCTGTGTTTATCAGAAAGAAAACAGAATGCACTCAAACATTAGGAATTTTCCTACAAATCTTTGGCATTAAACTTGCCTAACTATTAACCTGCAATTGTTTTCTTTTACAGGTTTTAAATGGAGAGTAATGTTCTGCGGTTCCAAAACGACGTACCATTTTATTCTAAATGAAAAGCTACACAGGCTGTGTAGTGTCTAAAAAGCGAAGTGTCTAAAAAGAAAAAGAAGTATGAAGCAGAACCAAAGCCAGAATATATTCATGTGCAGCTAAAGCGTTGTCTAATACGTTGATATACTGCCTGGGAATACGGTCAATTGTGCATTCAAGTTGGCAACAGTTTGCTTTCAAACATTTGGAAAGCCTTGGAATCTAACGGGGGTGCTCACCAAATGGTCGCTATTCTAATCAAGTCAACTTTGAAAACATAATATAGGGGATCGATCCTTGCAAAGAACACAAATCAAAATTGCAGACAGGTCAAAGTTCATACTGTACACAAAGAAGCTCTTTACTTTGGCATCAGAAATACAATGGAATATGAACATACGCAATGTATATCAAAAGCCAACATTTTAGGAAATGAAAATTTGAGACCAAAAAGTCGGGAACGTTTTCAAAAAACACAGTTGGGAAGGTAATCATGACATTTCTTGCCACTGTCTCGAACAGAGTAGCGCTACAACACGCACAAAGGCAACTTCCGCTGCCTTAGACTTCATGCAATCATTTTCTTGTCTTGTTTTCAAAAACCTTGGTCATATTACAAGACCATAAATATGGGGATGATCAATATCAGTATTTGTCCCAAATTTTTAAAGTTCCAAAATTTTGGCTTCTGTCCTAAACAATCACATAATTTGAATAAACCAAGCTATTTTGCTTCTAAAACAAATCTCATACGTTTTAATGTTGTATATGTCTTGGTAAATTGTTTACGTCTAAGCTATAACACAACTATTTCTCAAATTTTATTACTCAATGTCAAAACAAGCTTTTATGAAATATTTCACGTTTTTATCACACAGTCCTAGTTCAAGTGAAATCCTTTCTCTTTGGTAGCAGCTAAAAGTTTTTCCCGAAGGATTTCTTCTGATGAATATTCTGGCAATTTGAGATAATGCACACATGTGTTTACTGATGGATAGCTTCCATCTCCTTCGCTTTCCTTCTTGACTACTGTTAGCCGTGGATGTAAGTTGGCGATGCCACCTGGAGGCAGTGAAGAGCAGCCGGTTGCAAATTGAAGGAATGACTGAAATAAAGATAGAAGTATTTCAATGGTCTGCCCTATCTACCAGCTGACTCTATGGGCCAGCTCCTAGGGGGGGGGGGGCGTATATAACATGTTAAGGGTACGGGTATTTGCTGCCAATATGGGTGAGTTTTGGCCTAAAATTCTCTTAAAAAGGGCTCATTTTTCCGTAAATTGTCCTTAAACATGAGTCACTTTATTATTCTAAATTAAACAAAGAATAATAAACAACTACTAAATTAACTTAGATTACGATTAGCAACATACCGCGACGAAACCAACAACTGTTATTCCAATACATACTTAGCCTCTCTGTTTAAATTTTGAAACAGCTACATGGTACTTGTACTATTTTCATTCAGATTTGTAGTTTTATTTTCTCTTTTTATCTAACGGTCCAGGCTTGATAAGCTATGCTTCTCCTGGGTCGTATAGAATACACATTTTTAATGAGAACTTTGTATTAGGGTGTATTTCTATGAATAAAATTGAATTGAATTGAACTTTGGCTGAAGTCGCAAAAAAGATAGTTGCAAATGGGTAAGATTCTGCGAAAATTGCGGCAGACCCCCGTCCATCCCCCAGATCGTGTCACTGCCATATCGAACCAACCTGAATCTGCACTGTGGCAGCGCGACAGAGGTTAGCGAGTTAAGAGCAGTTGATAAGAGTGACAGTTTACTTATGCGTCGCGCTTGCAAATTGATACTGTCGAGCTTGTTAAAGAAAGTTGGGGAATGATATCAGTATGGCAGAGGGCAAGCATCTTTAGCTACCCTAATTTCGTAATACAAAATCATCACTTCGGGTATGTTTGCAAATTTAACGAACAGTTAACTTGCTTTGCTGTCAGACAGATGGAAATAGCTGCTCAATATTTTTGATTAAATTCGGCTTGATAAAGAACTTTAAATAGCAAATGAAATCTTGGTACACAGAACTCAGATAAAACATAACTTCCAGATATGTAAAGCGGATCATAAAATCAGGATAATTCGTCAAAAATTCCTCGAATGGATCTTCGTAAAATCTAGCCTACAAGACACTGTAAGAATATCAAGCCTTCGTTGAAAAATACTGAACGCCTTGTGGCGATTTCATTGACACAATTAGCAAGATTTTTCATCGATCTGGGACTTGAAAAATTAATAACATTCTTACCTTTCGCTCTTCACCATTCATACAAACAAGTACATTAATGAGCTTCTGGAATCCAGGACTTTCCTTCGTGTATCCAAATTTAGGTTCCGTATAGTTAAGCAAGTCATCACGAGACCACTGAGGTGCTTGTTCTCCACTGAGCATTAATTGAATCTCACGTGGGGTGAACGCATGCAGTTTTTCCATTGGGAACACTCGACTAAAACCAGCTGCAAAAGAATATAAGTGTGTTTTCAAAACAGAAAATTATGCAGTCTTTTACGATTGTATCGACATAAGAAATCACATAAAAATCTCTCTTGGGTAAATTTTGCTTCCAAAAATTCATAACCACGCCAATCGTATAAATCGGTGTATCGAAGTGGAAGAGAAAACAAAGAACTAAAATTTGATAAAATAAAATCTATGAATAAAGAGCAATGTCAGCAAGTACTGGCAAAGACAACAAAATTAACTGAATAACGTTTCGGAATGTTGCCTGTTATTCAACATTTCTCTGGTACATTTCTTCCAAAAACATATTTTAAGGTGAAATATTTCTTTGGGTGCTATAAAGTAAAAGTAAGAAACGCTTCTTTTTCTCTTTGAAGGTAATGTCTGATATGACTGCCTTTTGATTTCACGAAAGCCTTTTGATTTTACGAAATCGACCTGAACTCAATTCACAGCAGTCATCTATCCCTTTAGTTCTTTTTTGATTTCATCCTCTTGGGACTTAGGCCTCGGGTTCCCTCTCGCGTAGGAAATGTAACTCACGCTTGTTTTTCCCTTAACTCTTGTTTATCTTAGGGTATAAATTACTGTTTATCTCTTAATTAATTGCTGATGATGAACCTAGACAGGTTCGAAACGTACAACATGTTTAATTCAATAATTTCTTAACCGTTTATGTCTACTGATTTATGTCAACTATCGATTTGTGTCAACTACTGATTTTGTCAACCACCGATTTGTGTCAACTTTACTGGAATGTCTATATGAAGAATAATGAAATATACAATGATTGTCGTCGCTTGTCTCATCCTTCGACTGCAAAGTAGACATACACTTTGTTTAAAAGTTTGAATATGTTCATCACATCATTGGCCATGGTTTTAATCTAAGTATCTGAAACCAGCAAATGATAAATCTACTCGAGGATCAAGTGATGCATAATTCCATAAAATCAAGTGCAGAATTGGAATAGACTTTGGGAATCGCAGCAGAAAGATGAATTTTATGACTAGCGTGACGACGAACAGTTTTATTTGCATATTAATCACTCTTCTCAAGATGACAAGATGACAAAAACAAACTTAGTACTGCATTGATTTCAAGTATGAATCGACAAATCCATTAAATAGAATACAAGTTCATGTTAATGACAATCTAGTTGGTTAGAAAAAATATCATTACGACATATCCAATGAAGCTAATACAGAACGTTTCGGCAATAAACTTGTGCCATCCTCAGCTAAAGATAAAAAATACACATGCTAGTTTTATAGCACTGATTATAGAAACCGGTTAAACTAGTCAAACAAGGTAACAGCATAGGTTCCACATCTTTAAATCGGCGTGAAAAGGTGGGTGTAAAATTCTATGACCTATTTCTTCTGATTGAATGGCTTGACAGAAACTTTAGATACTTATATACAATTCTACCCTTAGACTTTTCAGAAGTTTTGAGTATTTTTCGAAGTTACAGCGTATCTTACAGTTCAACTCAATTGAGGATGTGACGTCATTAAATTTCTAAATCATAAACCAGAAGAGTGACAGACTTTTGCTTAATACCATAGTGTAGACATGCATAAACTATGTGTTTCTTCGAAATTATTTCATGTTGCACCAAACTGTTTAGAAACTACGGATGGTTTCAGATTTTTTTTTTAAATTTTCTTGAATTCTTGAAAAAGAAGAAAACCACTCTAATGATGAAAATACTGAAGATTTCAGAAAAGTCCAACGGTAGAACTATAGAGAAATAGCTATAATTCATTTGAAGTAATTCAGTTCGAATAAATAGGTCATTGAATCTTACATCAGCCTTTTTAAAGATTTGGAACATATGACCAAGGTAACATTGAAAAACAAGTAAATGCCGAATATTTTGAATCAATTCACAAACCTCTAAAAGCATCCAGCTGCTTTTCAATTCCCTTGTACATCGAGAAATACATCATGTAGTCGATAAATTCTTCTGCATTTGAATCTGTCAAGAGCTGTGTTGAAAGAAAAACAAATATGTGATCACTTGTGTCAGGCATGTGACTGGTTTGAAACAATCCATATCCAAATCTCGAGCGCAGATACAAATCTACTTCGCATCAAATTACAGTATTCAACATTGATCTTCGCTTGCTTTTTCAAGGTATCAGCAAGTTTCAGCATATTTTCTGAGGCAAAATTTTAACACGCATGAGTTAAGAAATAAACTACAGAAAAAGCAGACACAATTCCTTTTACTATCTACAAGATGTTTTCTTAGCTACCAAAAGCGAACGTAGTTCATCAATCATTTATTCGAGGGATAAGAGCCCGGGGGGGGGGGGGTACTTAGCATACTTGTCCGACGGGGATGTGCCGTTTTTCAGGGTATCGTTTTTACTTATTTTTCTAGCGCAGGGTATCAAAAGACGGCAATTTTTCTACAGCAGGTTGTCAAAATATGTCAAACGGGGACATTTTGTTAGATCAGGTCGTTTTTCGGTCAAATTCCCATCTTTTGGAGTATACTTTTCACGACGTTTTTCTAGAATCGGTTATCATTTGGAGCGGAAAATTCTGGAGCATGGTAAAAACATCTCCCCCCCCCGTACAAATTTAAGTCAAGTACCCCCCTCCCGGATGAGAGATTTGAATATCTGATGTAAGAATGTGGAGGACACTAAAAAATCACGAGGAATTTTCATTCACTAGCCGGTGAATTAGAAAATGTGTAGAAGCTTAAAACCTGCATCTTTCACGCTATTCATGAGATTCCTATAAACTGATAATATTTGTGTAGCTAACACGCTGACGCAGATATGAAACTTTAGCGTATTAAAATCAGTCGTATCAAATACCTTCAAAAGGCTTTCAAACATCTAAGCATTTTCTAACTCACAAGGTAGTAAGTCTGCTAAATATACATTTACACGAAAGCTCTGTATGAAGTATGAAGTAATGAAGAACAAAGGCTAAGCACAGCAGGTACAACGGTAGAGCAAACAATGTAGACATTTTCTAATGACATACCTCATTCTCCCCATTGGCTTTCAGGTTAACTGCCTCGAAGCCATACGATTTTGATGGTGGAACATATTGAAATGTCAACCTAAACATGGGGAAAAATAAAAACATTTTGTACATAGGTTTTTAAAAGATCAACCTGAACAGGGCGAAGGAATTGGTATCTTCCTCACATTGAATACTGAGATCCGGTACCATTCTCTAGCTTATGAGCCGCATTTCTAGATTTGCCTACAATCCTCGCCTTAACTGTTGAGAGTGTTGTGAAAGTCTCCATTTTCCCATTTAGCGACTGCCTGCTCCCCCAGTTCAATGTTGTTTGTGGAGATATTGCAAAATCTGATACCTGCAATGACAGCTCGTCACAAAGACCAACATTGAGATGGGGGGGGGGGGGG